>MJUU01058243.1:77761-167171 GCA_002080025.1 Modiolus philippinarum
ATGAGACAATAACACATATGTCAACTCCAACTGAAGACCATTAAGTCAAATATGTGTAAAAACTGATAGAGATCAAATAACCAATATGATCTAAATGTAAATAAGAATACCTGCGTTCTCCAATTTTGGTACAGAAACTTTGATGTATTGGATAGAGAATTGCTGTTTTAAGTTTATTATGTGGAAGGGTTGTATAAAGGTAGAAAAATTGAACGTTTAAATGCTATTGCAGTATGCGAGACTGTTTGAGGAAGGCGGTTCAAGGACATCTTTGAAGCAAAATGTGGATTGTGAAACATATGGCGACCTCCTCCTACATTTTGGGATTCATAAAATTCAATATTGCTTTAAAAAGTGCAGCGTATAGTCCGCATATGCACAATTAGTTTTCAGGACTTTGATTCCGGGTCCAACTTTGCAAATTTCCTTAAAATGTCAAAGACTAATACTTTTGAAAATTGTTTCCTGTTGTCTCTTTTATTTTGAAAAAAAATCATTAAAATTTAGAATTCCAAAATTTGATTCCAATTTTGGTAAATATCATGAAAGTCTCAAAGACCGCTTATTTGTTGAAATTCTACCAAGCAAAAATGCTGTTAGGATTTGTTACGATTAGAGCGATCTTTTTTACTAATTGGAGTTCCGAAATCCCATATTCCAATTATGGTAAATTTACAATGTTGTAGAATTTTACGTTACATAATCCTATAAAGTTTCGTGGACCTAGTGAAAGAAGTATTTGAAATATAGAAACATCCGAACTTTTCATTTTTCAGTAGGGTAAACATTGGACACTGTTAAACCTATCTCGCTTTTGTTTTATCAGAAAACTTTTTGTTCACCAAAATGAGTTTTTTAGTCGTTTCCATGGCAACCAAATGCTCTTGTCCATTAGAGTTAAAATTTTGTTTACGTATTTTGGCGACCATTTTGGAAATAGTGGCCATTTGGATTTTTTTCACATAAATTCCCTTCTCTCATATTATTAAACATTTATGCAAAATATGATCAATACGGGACTTTCGAGATAGGAACTCTCGTGTAATTGAAGGCAGAAACCGTCTCCTCAAATACCAGTTAGAAGGATAATTGGATACCAGTCCTATTGAATATAAATATATACTGCCTAAAAACAAACTATTTATGAAATTGAAGTACACTTATAATTTGTCCTACATGACCATTATTCAACTAAATTTTAATTGACGAAAAACAATTAACCTGAACCGCTACAGATGGGTTAAACATAAATCACCCTTAGCTCAACAGTGTTCATTAATTAGTGATTTTCTCTTCAGGTATTGATGTATTGATTTTTTTCGTATACTACACAAAAGATTTTCCGGGATGAGGACGTCTCAAAAGTCCCGTATTTCATCAAAGGATTTTCTGAGATATTGCATTTTTACGTAATTTGGCGGCCATCTTAGAGATGGTGGCCATTTTGAAAAAAAAAATGTCCGCATTAAATCTTTTTCATGATTTTGCTGAACATTTATAATTTGTTCTCTCTCAGCTTTTACACACTTTTCTGTATATGTATTTCCAAATGTTTTGACTTTATCTCCACTTAAGTGACATAAGTCGTCGAAATTCACATATGCAGGATCTAAATTAACAGTAACTTCGGTATTTCAGTGTTTATACAACAACGTCTTTAGAATACAGAAAGAACAAAGAACAAGATTGCATAAGTCAAAGTCCAGAGACAAAGCAAAAACAAAAACACCGGAAGACGCTGCACAACTACAAAATACAAACACTACAAATACAACAATAAAAATTAAAGCACTAACAGTATGAACTCTCAAAAAGGGAGACATCAGGTGCTCCGGAAGGGTAAGCATGTCCTGCTTTGTAAACAGCATCCGTCACACTGTCAGTGGGTCAATCCAGGGTAAAGTCGCACAAATGGGCTCGTCCATTATTATTGTCAAATTTGTTTTGCTCAAAAACAAATTATCATAATTCTTTATTGATCTTTTATATTTATTAAAATCGAAAACAATGTTTGTTAGAATGTGTCGATGATTTCATGATAGACTGTCATGTATATTTTATAGAAACCTTGAAGATAACAATTTATCAAGTTTTCCAGCTGGGATATTTGATAACCTTTTTGCACTTAAACAGCTGTAAGTACACATCTTTCCTAAAATGTAAACCTGTATTGATTGCTGAGTATCGCTTTACTTCGGCTAACATAAGATTTTTGAGTAGTGCGTGCGACCATAAAAAGTTTTCATTACATGAAAAAGATAAACAATACGTTCATAAGGCATCAATGATAATCATAATCCTTTGAGCTAAGGGACATGTCTACAGGGTTTTCCTGATTCCGGTGGTCTATATCTTAAACTCTTAATAAATATTCTCACTGCATCTATCATTTACTATGATAATGATAATTATGTGTAAAAAATAAAGATATCATTCTGTTAAATGATGCATACAACGGTAAATAAACTCAAACATCTATCTTTTGAACCTTTGATTAAAAGTCACAGGTTACTCACACTTAGCGTTGATGACGTTTCTCCTATTTCCGGTGCAAAAGGAAAGTAGTGTATGGTGGCCCAAAACGGACATCAATATTTAAGATAGAGAGTTCTTTGTACATATTTGTGTGCTTTTGTATATTTTATTTTCGCACCCGTAGATGACTGTGAGTGGTATGTATATAGGTCTTTAATGCTAGCATGCCCACGTGAAATCCATGTAAGTCAACTTGCGTTAAAGCTTGGGAACTGGGGAAAGCAATGCTCACATTAAAATGCAAGGTGCATATCTGTTAAATGTTCCTATTCACGTCGTATATAACTTGTTTATATATTTGACGGTTCTCCTGACAGAGGAGGAAGTTACTTGAACAGAACAGAACAGAACGACATATTAGTACACTAGATTGAAAAGAAACAGATAAAAACACAAGATTTATTTGAATAACATTTATTTTGAAGTTAAAGAGATCATCAATGTTATTTCATTATTATTATTATTATTATCATTATTATTATAAGAAACATAAATTTATTTAAATAATTAAAAAAAAAATTTAGTTTCTATACCAAATCTTTCCAAAATATTCATATAATTTTGTTTCATGTTTAAATTGGTGGATCTTTGCGAAATTTACAACCAAAGATCACCAACTACTTTTCCTTTTAAATAAATAAAAAAAAATCATTTATCTTTGTTTATCTAGTTTTCCATTCTTTTTCCTTGACCATCTTGACGTTTTAACCACGTGACTGTTGCTGAGGAAGCTTTACATGTTGCAGACGATGTAGACTTGACAATATTTTATTTTGGACCAAAAAGCAGTACAAATATTTCATTTACTTTTCATGCAATACACATGTTAAGTGAATTTCAATAAAATCGTGAAGGTAAGTGTATATAATCAATATTAGCTGAAGTAGTTGTTGTCCCATCTATGTGTTGACGGTAGTAAATAGCAGACCTTCTGACGTCACTGACCTATGAACCCAGCGCACTCATTAACACGCAATGCTGTGAAAATCCGGAATTCGCGACCTACACCGGAATGAGGTATACACCGGAAATAGGAGAAAGGAGTATATTTGATATATTTGTGACTTGCAATGTTAATTGGTTTTCATCTATAAATGATGCTCATGTGAAAACATTTATAAGAACAACTTCAGTTTATAAAAAATTTGTTTTTAGGCGGTATACATATGTTCAATAAATAAGAAATTCCTGTTATTCCAACTAAATGGTATTTGGGGCACTCGTCCCAGCCTTGAAAAGAAACAGGATGTCCTTTCTCAATAGTCACACATTGTCTTTTAAACAGTTTTGTAGAACTACTCAGTTCTGATAATGTATGTATCTTCGAGAAAAGCTTTAGAGGTTAAATTACCATTATTTCAGCACACATATGTTCAAGTACAAATTTGAATCAAGTAGGATGAATAATCCTCTTAGTACAAACTGGAATTCTAATTTCTAGAATTCAGGGATTGAGTTGAGGTACACTAATTTGCAATAGGAGGAATATTGATCCTTCTTAATTTCTAGTGTGATTCATAGTGGATATATTATTCATTAGAAATCTGGATATTACTGAAATTCAAAGGGAAAAACATATTCATTATTTTAGATAAAAATTGGGATTTTTGCATGAATTTTCAATGTAGAAAGACGATGTTATATAATTGCGACTATTATACCTCATTATATAAACATTACAACTAAAATTTCTAAAATAAAATTACTATTTCCCGGTCAATAGTTTCTCAGCCTATTGACTGGCAGTGTGACTATTTTTCCCGAACTTCTTTCTTGCTTTCCTATTGGATAAATAATTTGATGATAATTCCGAATGCTTTGACATCATTGTTTCCAAATTTTGCAGCAGAATTAATTTTGATGATGAAATAAGATGTAATTATTATGTTTTGATAAGAATAGAAAAGAAATCTAAAATACTGGAAATGAGAGTATTATTTTTTGTAATTTGATTTAAACATTGTAAATCTTGTTGTTTTTTTTTGGGGGGTATGATTAAGCTATTGCGGATTTTTTTCATTTTTTGCGATATAGCAATTTGAAAACCCACAATTTTGGCAATTTTGTGCACATTTTAACAATTTTTGGCTTCTTTTGTGGCCATTTTTGGATAAATATCGATTTCTAGCATCGAGTTTTTTTCATAAGTCTGAAGAAATAAACCTAATAATAAGCATAAATCCATGATAATATAAAAAAAAGTTTTGTAGGAAAATGCTGCTTATTTTGGTAAAATTCAAGACTTCGTAAAAACTGAAAAAAATCTAGATTTTTTAAAATTCCCATAACCATTACGGTCAAAATTCACAATTTTTGGTTTTAATGATTGGACAATTATATTTTTAAAAATTTAGAAACGAAACCATATGAATAAAATGAGTACTTTTCTTGAAATTTATTTTCATTACCCCAACCCCAAATCCGCTGAATTCTGACGAAGATCAATAGTCAAATCTGGTCAAAAATTAAAATTGGCCATTTTTCGAAATCACCTTGTGATAGGTACCTAATTTTTTGAAAAAAATGGGAGGGCGTTATGTAATATAAATCAATAAAAAAATCACTCATAAGGCAAGTTTTAAGACTTGTTCATGAACGAGATTTGAACAAGATTGAAACCTCAGGAGAATTCATCCTTTATTGTTTATGTTTTAATGAGAATAAAAAAAAATCGAAAAAAAATGAAAAATGAGATAATTATGATTTAAAGATGATTTACTACTTTTATGCAACTTTCGAATTTTTGTATTAAAAGTTAAAAATTTTGTGTTTTCGGTATAATGAAACACTTATAGACTGTTTATTTTGAATACATGAAGCAAGTTAGTTGTCCCCTTGACCCCAACTTAATTACTTAACTCAACTATGCCTCGGTAAATAGTCAGGGTCTCGGGAACAACAAACTTGCCATTCCCTCATAACCAGTCAATAAGTATAAAATATTTTGACATTTTCTTTTTTTTTGAATATTTAAGAAATGTTTTCATTTAATTTTAAGACAATTACAGATAGACATTAGTTTTACATTTAATTACAAATTATTGACGACGAGAAGGGTCTCTGAAACAACGGCTTTGGCATACGGAAGGAAAAGGAATATGATAATGCATTACAAAAGTCAAAGTCCATAAACATGGAAAAAACGGGAACACAGAAAACAGGCACAAAACAAGGACATGAGACGACCACAAATTAAAAGACGACATTCAGAACAACGGCAGTAGAACAGCGAAGGATCAAATTAAAGCACTAGATTGTATAAATCAAAGTCCTGAGTCAAGTCAAAAGCAAGAACACCAGAAGACGGAAGACCAAAGACACTACATACCCACAAAACACACAAACACGGCATACACATAACACAAAAAACTAAATCACTAACAGTGTGAACTCCCCCCCAAAAAAAAACAGAACAAAAAAAAACAAAAAAACAAAAAAATAAAAACAAAAAAACAAAAACAAAAAACAAAACAAAAAAAAAAGAAAAGAAAAAACAAAGAAAAAAAAATAAATGAAAAAAAATCAGAGTGGCATCAGGTACTCCGGAAGGATAATACGGCAATCATAGCGTAAACTCCCATAAACACGGTGCTCTGGAAGCGTAAATATATCCTGTCCCTGTCTCCTAAAAAGAAGAGATAATCATATCATTTCACATCTATCGATTTATCTTTCAAAACAAGGAAGGGGTAAAAATCAGCATGACACAATCCCAAATTCAGATTTAGTTATTGTTGAAAAAGGCATGACAGTTTTGCAGATTCTCATGAAATAGGATAAGATTCATTCTTGAAAAAAATAATGGATGTCTTCTCATTTGACATAAATTAATTCTATCAAAGGTTATGCTTAATCTAGTTGGTAGCATCCACAACTGTTATCTTAATAATGCCCTGTCACACAATAAATTAAAACAGTAATTTCTAATTTGATACATAATAATGATGGAGAATGCAGATACACTTATTTAATAGTAAAGAAAGATTAACATATTTTGCTAAGAAACACACTGAATCAACCGAGAAGTACACTGAGAATGAAGTAATCAAGATGTTGGAATTTGCGATCGACAGAATTTTTCTCGAATGTAGAGGCCGCGTTTCTCATCAGACAATGTGATAAGTTCGGTTGCATTAAAAAAACATGATAGGCGGCACTCTAACAGACATGAAGAGAGGAATCCATTAAACAAGCAGTCACTTTTATAAATTCACAGAACCTGTGCCATAATTGAATCATCACAAAATTAGTTTATCAGAATCACATGCATTATTTGTATAAGATATACATGTATTAAAATTACTTCAATTTTTATCTATTTACTACGAAAGCCGGATAGTGTCAATAGATTTTTTTTTATTTTCTCAGTAAAAAAAAAAATCTCACAAAAACAAAATTATCTCGTTATTTCGAATTGAAAATATTTTTCTCCGAAAAACGAAACTTATTGCGTTATACGCGATAATTATCTCGTTATTTCGAATTAAAAATATTTTTCTCGGAAAAACAAAAATTATTGCGTTATAACGCGATAATTGTCTCGTTTGAACGCAATAGTTATCTCGTTATTACGCAATAATTATCTCGTTATTTCGAAATAAAAATATTTTTCTCAGAAAAACAAAACTTATTGCGTTATAACGCGATAATGATTATCTCGTTATTTCGAATTAAAAATAATTTTCTCGGAAAAACAAAACTTATTGCGTTATAACGCGATAATCATCTCGTTTAAACGCAATAATTATCTCGTTATTTCGAATTAAAAATATTTTTCTCGGAAAAACAAACTTATTGCCTTATAACGCGATAATCATTTCGTTTGAACGCAATACTTATCTCGTTATTACGCAATAATTATCTCGTTATTTTGAAATAAAAATACTTTTCTCAGAAAAACAAAACTTATTGCGTTATAACGCGAAAGTTATCTCGTTATTTCGAATTAGAAATATTATTCTCGTAAAAACAAAAGTTATTGCGTTATAACGCGATAATTATCTCGTTTGAACGCAATAGTTATCTCGTTATTACGCAATAATTATCTTGTTATTTTGAATTAAAAATATTTTTCTCGGAAAAACAAAACTTATGGCGTTATAACGCGATAACTCGTTTGTGAAAAAAAATAAGTACCAAACATCCACGCACATTCCTTTTTCGGCCCCTACACCAGTGTGTTACGGTAGCTTTTCGTAAATAGATGAAACGGATGATATTATTTTGAGTTGCTTTTATTTTTGTGGTCTCAAGTCTGCCTTATTAGGGATCCCTTGAAACAAACAATAGTTTGAATAATGTAGTCATTTGACAACTATCTAAAATGCTCCAAAAACATTAACATGAAATGGTCCCCCACCTCATTAACAACAAACAGTGCTTTTTATTGTCCTTGAACAGTTTACACAAAGTAAAATTATGGTCATTTAGACGTGAATTTTGATCCTATATTTGGTCATTTTCAGACTTATTTCAGATGTTATCAAAAAAACGTGTAAAGTGGTCTCTGGTACGTGTACTTTTCGAAAACGAAATTAATTTATGCCACACTTTTATGTTTTCTGGAATATTTGCAGTCGAATATCGCTGTAAAAAGCCTTTTTTAAAAAATGTTTTCAAAATGTTATTCTGAGCACCTGTTTATTGTGCCCACATCTCATGATTTTTTATTATGCCAAGTTTTCTTACTTTTGACTCGATGAGTGCCCTGTGATTGTTTAAATGTTTTTATTGTCGTCTGTTAGTTTTTTGTCGGGCAACGGATGACAGCGATTGTAAGAACAATTTTCTAGTTAATTTTATGTTTGTTGAAATGAATTCAGCCCAAACCGGTGCTAGGGGCCGTCTTAAACTTACTATGAGGTATAGCAAAGCTCATTGTTGAAAGCCTCACGGTGACTTCAAGATGAAGAACATCAATAAAAGCGTTGTTCCATTGCTTTGTTTTACCATATATTTGTAGAGACTGTCTCGTGTACATTTACTCCATATCCCTTCATTGCTTGTTTTGTGTCAATTTTAGGTATTTTACAGTGTTTGAGAGGATGGTACTACTCAAATGACACCGAGAACCAAAACAAAAACTTAATTACAAATATTGTCAACATTGCATTCAAGTGGCAATTTCAGTGGCTGAATCTTTTTACTAATGTATGAAAATGCATTTGAATTGCTTTTGTTCTGACGGTGTATGTAAAATATGACCTGTTAGAAGAGTTTTCGAGAAGATTTACTGCATTCGCAAAATTAGTAAGCTTAATAAAGTAAATTCCCGGGTAAATGGTCATACCTCGCTTAACAGAACAGAAAAAAATCAAAAGGTCCAAAAATAGTTAACAACTAATCACCAAAATCATTTAATAACTGACTGAAAACTCCCAAAAAACATTAACAGAAAAAGTCTTGCTCCCCCTACTTATCTGGTTACTAGTAAACAGTTTCACGCATCTAGTATGTCTAAGTAATGCGCGCCGGTACAGCACAATTCATCAATACAAATATCAAAGCTAGGATATGTCAATAACAAAAATACCGAAGTTACTGTGTATTTATATTCTGCAGATGCGCATTTCGACAACTTATGTCTTTTCAGTAAGATCAAATAAAAAAATTCAATGTGATGGCTGATTTTATTGATTAGATCTGAAATGTCACATGGAAAGCGTCTTGACATTTCACTATCGATACATTGGCTAACTTGTTCAGTAAAGCTATGTCGTTCCCACGAGATACTAAGTCGTGGCAACGACATACTAAGCCGTTGCCACGAGATAGCTATGAGTATGAGCAAAACTCGTTGTTGACGGCCTCATTATGTATGCGTATCCCGTGGTCTCGACTAGTATGTCGTTGGAACGAGTTAGTATATGTTAATATGTTTGGAGCATTTTCAATAAGTTGTTAAATGTTTTTTTTTTTTTTTTGATAATTAAAGATTGTTAGCCTGTTAATGAAACTCTCCTTGTTTTCGATAGGCATAAGAATTATTTGACTACATTATTCAAACTATTGTTTGCT
Organism: Modiolus philippinarum; assembly: GCA_002080025.1. Lineage (NCBI taxonomy): Eukaryota > Metazoa > Mollusca > Bivalvia > Mytilida > Modiolidae > Modiolus > Modiolus philippinarum. The sequence continues at coordinate 87,314 of MJUU01058243.1, forward strand.
TCAAGGGACCCCTGATGAGGCAGACTTGAGGCCAAAAAAAAAAGCATCTCAATAGAATATCATTCGTTTCATCTATTTACGAAAAGCTGCCGAAACACACTAGACATGTGAAGGGGCCACGAAATGAATGTGCATGGCTCTGTGGTACCTTATTTTTTTTATACAAACGAGTTATCGCGTTATAACGCTTTAAGTTTGTTTTTCCGATAAAAATTTTTCTAATTCTAAATAACGAGATAATTATTGCGTAATAACGCGATAATTATTGCGTACAAACGAGATAATTATCGCGTTATAACGCAATAACTTTTGTTTTTCCGAGAAAAATATTTTTAATTTATATAAAGAGATAATTATTGCGTAATAACGAGATAACTATTGCGTTCAAACGAGATGATTATCGTGTTATAACTCAATAAGTTTTGTTTTTCTGAGAAAAATATTTTTAATTCGAAATAACGAGATATTTATTGCGTAATAACGAGATAACTATTGCGTATAAACGAGAAAATTATCGCGTTATAACGCAATATGTTTATTTTTCCGAGAAAAATATTTTTAATTCGGAATAACGAGATAATTTCGCGTTATAACGCAACAATTTTTTGTTTTTTTTCTGAGAAAAATATTTTTAATTCGAAATGATTTTGTTTTTGTGAGATTTTTTTTACTGAGAAAATAAAAAAAAGTCTATCGACCCTATCCGTTTTTCGTAATTTACGATTCTTCTAATTAGAAAAAATAGTTTTGATTTTATTAGATTTTGATAAGGTCTAAAAACGAAAAAAAAGGTATTACAAATTTTTAATTGACATTAAAATTATTTTGGCAAGAGTTACGCTGAATAAACTTTTGTGGAAGTAACGATGTTTCATATTTTACAGGTTATTAAGTAAAAACAGTTTATCTAGTTTACCTGTGGGAATATTTAATAGCCTTTCAAAACTTCAGATGCTGTAAGTATATAGCTCATTCATTTAATATTTAGAAAAACGATGCATATTATGATCTACCATGGCCTTCCCAGTGGTTCAGAAATCAAGCCACACCGTTTAAATTATTTTGTTTTATGGATTTTATATCATTTTATTTGCTGTTTATCTGTTGTCGCTCAAATTTTACACACGATCACAATATGGTTTATGAGATTTTATGGCGTATGTGATACACAAAATTGTTTCATGCTTCAAAACTGGTTGTTAAAAATGCCAATTTATATGGAGCGAGCATATCCTCTGGTATCGGATTCAAGAAAAACATTCACTCATGCACTCGTTTTTGTGAGCTGCTAATTTATTACTGCTGCTGATCGTAATGGCTTAATATGGTGTCAAATCCCAATTGACAACACACTTAGGGAATCTGAATGATAAGTTTTCATTCGATCAGACAATACAACATCTGTGGAACTGTTCGAAATTTTAAATCCATTGAGTTGAACAAGAAAGCAATGTTACTGTGCAGTCTTCTTTCAGTCCTCGTTTTATAATTATGTAATACAGCTATGCGGTCATGAGCATCACAACTTAGCTGATAACGATAATTCTGGAGTTCTGAAATAAATACTGGTGATATTACCTTTCCAATAGTGAAGCATTTCAACAACAATTGGTTAGCTGCTTCACTAATGATAGAAAACAAGGAACATGTCTCACCTTCATTTGATGTTAAACATGCCACAAACTGGTAAAATATAAAATAAACTAGGACGTAAATTACATTATTTACGTAAACGGAGATGTCTACAAAATATTCTGCATGATTTTTTTTAACTTTGCCTTGGCTTAATTTATTAGAAATTATGCACGCATGTAAGCCTTTCACTTATAGCACACATGTCTACTGATATACATAAGGATTCTTGACCAAATTGTTTCTGAAGTTTGATTTTTCTTCTGTTAACCGACAGTGTTCCACAAGCATGCTAGGGTTAGTGAGTTATCCCATAAATTAGTGTTCACCTTGTACATGTTGACGTGGTCTTGTAGTGAGTAATCTGCATGTTTTAGTTTTTATTCGTATTTTATCGGTGAGTTATCCGACAAATTAGCATTCAGCTTATATTGGTCTTGTGGTATGTAATCTACCTGTATTTGGTTTAACCGTATGTTTATCGGTGAGTATCGACAAAAAAGCGATCACTTTGTATTGGTCCTGTTGCTAAAAATCTACCTGTATTTGTTTTGTTTAATCCCGTATGTTTATCATACTATAGGGAAAGGAACAGATAAGGGGGGGGGGGTTGGATACCCATAAACCGGTTAAACCCTACCACTGGTTTGTGCTAGGGCCGGTCCGGCTCTCCCGAGTTCCTGTTGTTATCTGCGTTTGTCTTTTGTCTTTTTCCTGTTTTTCTTGTGTAGTTCCTTGGCGGATTGTTGCATGTAATTATAATAATAATCAGTCATTGTTGGTGTTTCCTGTTATCCATTGTTTTCTACATTTCCCCGAGGGCATTCTCAAGCTCAGTAGTCCAGTTCTTTTGTCCTCTATAGTATTTACCAACCCAGTAGTGCAGTACTTCAGTTCTGGCCCGAAAACCGACTTTTTTTAAACTAACTAAATGTAAAATTTTTTTAAAACTAAGGAGTATTTTGCAAAGCTCTGTCTTCAGATGAATCTGGCTTTCTTTTTAGATTATTTTGGTTATTTGTTCTCCATCAGATTTTTTGTACATCTTTCGATTTCTTTATTTCCAATTATTTTATTTTATCTGAACTGATGAGACATCAGTTGTCGAAATAGCCATATGCAGAAAGTAAATTTACAGTAACTTCGGTATTTTGTTATTTAATAACATTAAATTCCGCATACAGAATGCAATTTTAGCACTGATTGATTTAATTGTATTTATGAAATTTAATAATAATTTTCACTGAATTGTGTCGATAAAATCATGATGTAATGTATATTTCGTAGAAAACTTGAAGAAAACGATTTATCAGGTCTTCCAATTGGGATATTTGATAATCTTCCCACATTAAATCAGCTGTAAGTACATATATATCATAAGATTGAAGTATATGAATAAGTAAAGTTGATACAATGGATATTGGTTCCTAAATTGAAATATTTATTGATACAATGTTTACTGACTTTACAAATTGAAATATATATATTGATACAAGGATTATTTAATGTTGATTGATACGAGAATCATTGATACCTAAATTTGAAATGTATATAGATACAGTCCCGGGATTTTTGCGATCTGTCATGAGTCATCGATCCGTGAGCGATCAGTCAAAAGTATAGCCAGATCATTCATTATGCAAGAGGCATCCGTCTGCTCACTTATCATTCATCATTCATCCGTCATGATTCACCGCCCTAATGTCAGAGCTAGTTTGTATTCGTCACCTGTCATCCATCACATTTAATCGTTCATCCAATCAGATATCATTAGTCGTCCGCCATACGTTATTTTCTTTTATTTTGTTCAGGTATATAAAAATATCAGAACACTAGTAACTCTGTAATGATAATACGGCTGGAAAATAGAAAAATCTGTTTAATTAACCATCTAAATACTATATGATGATTGAAAGGATAAGGAGTAAATGCACATGAGACAAAGTCTGTGTAAATACATTGTAAAAGCAAGCAAAGGAAAAACACTTTTAATATTGTTATTCATCTTGAAGTCACAATGAGGTCTTCTACAATGAGCTTTGCACATACCTCATAGTAAGTTCAAGACGGCCTTTAGCCCTTACCCAACATGTACTACTAACTTTGAATTTTTATTTAAAACAAATTTAAAAATCAGTTTAAAACCTTGCGAATATATTGAATGACCCTTTACTTGGGTTAACTCAACCGGAAGTGCAACGAGTATTTTGAATTATCATTAATGAATTAAAAAATACAAAATACCATTTTTTTATTTTGACAATACCTTTACAGGAATTGTTTAAAAAAATCAACATTTGACATAATTCTGTTAAATTGCAAGTTGAATACTTCTTGCCAATTTTCGAATCAATTCAACACTACAGCCGGGCATATTCGAAATATATTATGACACAATCTCTGAAAAATCTCACCTGCCAGTGATACATACCTCCATATTTGAAGTTCGTCGAAAAAATATGCATGTTAATGATATAATTTTTATGAATTGTTGACAAAATACTATTCCACTGGTATGGCGATAGAAACGCTCAACATACCAAGAATGGCGTTCGTTGTGTGATTCGCGTGCGTACATCGTGTAGATCGTGAACGTTCGTTTGGTAAATCGTGTGCGCTTATCGTGTATCAAGTATCGTGTAACAGTCAACGTTCATCACGTAATTTGTGTAACTTGCGGTTATTCTTTTCATTTTAAATCCGCATTTTATTGATATATTTGCCCGCTTTCTGCATTTTTTTTCATTTTATTTCTACTTTTAGCATTAATTCAGCTTCTTCAAAACCACAATTTTTTCAAACAATGTAAAAAAACAACATAAACTAGATTTGCAATTGCAAGCAACAGCTGATGTCGCCCCGGCAACCTAATTGATGTTCTAATTCGCAGCGTCATTATCTACTTATATATTAATTTTTGTTGAAATCGGAATAAGTTAAAATTTTTACGTATTTTGGTGGCCGTCTTGCAAATGTCAGCCATTTTGAACAAAAATCCCAATCTTGTTCGCAGTGTGGAATCTACACACAAATCAAACTTTGTGGAAATCGGATAAAGATGAGATTTGTTTACGTATTTTGGTTGTCATCTTTTAAATTGGAACCATTTTGAAAAAAAAGATCGAATATATTCATTTCTCTCATCTAATTGAACATTTATACAAAATATGACCAATTTCTGCATACTATTTGTTTAGATATTGCAGAAAATTAAGTTTTTTACGTATCTTTTTACAAATTTTTGCAGCCATCTTTGAGATGGCAGGAATTTTGAATTTTTTCCTTTCATATTATCAATATTTGTTCAAAACATGTTCAATTTCTGCAAAGCAGTTCCTTGGATATTCAATCTTCAGGTATAAAAATTTTGTTGACGTAAATTGGCGGCAATCTTGGAAATGGCATTTATTTTGAAAATATTTAAAGGTGCATGCAGATCTCATCAAGGTGGTCCAAATTTGCGCCAAGTATGAATAAATTCTGTCCAGGCACCTTTGAGAAAATAGGCAGTAAAAATCATTGGAGCAGAGAAAGAATAACTAGAATAACGGTCATTCTAATGTTTTTCTTTGCATCTTGTTTGCAGTTTAAAAATCGGCACAGGAATAAATTTTTGTTGAAATCTGATAAAGCTAAAAATAACTACGGATACTGGCGGCCATCTTGGATATGGTGGCCATGTTGAAATTTTGTTGTCACAAAATTTCCTCCTCCCATGTTCTTGAACATTTATTCAAAATATTATCAATTTCTGCTGTTGCAAAGATATTGAATAAAAATGATTTTTTATGCGTATCTAGACGGCCATCCATGAAATGGCGGCCATTTTGATTTATTTTTTTTCCATCATCCTAGTGAAAATTTCTGCAAAATATGAACAATTTCTGGAAAGAAGTTCCTGAGATATTAATTCCTCAAGATTTTAACGTAAAACGGTGGCCATCTTGGAATTGACGGTCATTTTGAAAATTTTTGCCGGTGCATACACACCTTTTCATGGTGTTCCACTTTTGTGCCAAGTATGAATGAAGTCTATTCATACATCTTTGGGAAAATACACAGGCGAAATTCTTGGAAGAAAGAAAGAACAATGAAAAATAATAATAACAAAGAAACGGACCAAGAACAATGTGTAGTCCGACTACGTATGGGGCGACACAAATAGCCAACACGTGTTTAAGAGCTTAATAATGTACTATATATGGATTTACTACCGCTTTTGTCACAAATACCACAGAAATAAAAAGTAATAAATAAATGAACGTTTAAACATGATGAACGCAAAGTTTCCTTCTTCGGCATAAAATGTTCTGTTTTGAAAATATACATTTAGTAAGCTGTCTTTGTATCGTTGTTCTGTATTTATATACAATGCTAGAGTCGAATAAGATTTACATGGTAAATTAAGCAATTCAAGAACACAGTAAGATTCAGAAAAGAGCAGTATTCGGATTCAACGTGTAGTCTATTTAGTGTAATTTTTGTCGGTCAATGATCTCTGCATAATAATTCTAAAAAAATCCGAGAATTGTAAAAATGAAGTCTTTCGTCATATATCTGTTGTTTCTCAGAAAATAGAAATAAGTTGATCATTATATTGTAAGGTTCCATTTTGAGTTTTTTATATGAATTTCCGTTTATAACAAAACAGAAAAAGATCTGAAATCAGAGTTGCACAATTTGAATCCATGGGAATGCAAATGATCTATATGTAAGCAATATGTTGTCCAGCAAAAGATTGAGTGTCTTAATTATATCATGACATGTCTAGGGACAATGATTTTTGAATGAAAAAGTAGAGAAGAATTCTTGGAGAACAATAATAAAAACGTTGTTCCATTGCTGTTTTTGCCATGTATTTGTAGAAATTTTGTCTAATTTGAATTAACTCTATATCCCTTCACTGCTTTTTTTACTACAACAAATGGACTGCAGAACAGAAAATTTTAAAGACAACTTAATACGTTGTCCTAAATTTAGATTAAATAAAATTATATGAAAGGGTTGCATAAAGTGTAGAAAAAGAATAGTTTTTTTTGTTTGTTATTTTTTCTCTTTCAGCTTTAACATGTTTTTTCGATAATGGACTTCAAAATATTTTAGTTTGATCTGCACTGATGAGACATAAGTTGTCGAAATGCGCATATGCAGAAAATAAATTAACGCTAACTTCGGTATTTTCTTATTTAGACAAATTTTCTTATTTAGACAAATTAATAAAATTTCATAGAAGGGTTGTATAAAGTGTAGACGAATAATAGCTTAGATGAAATAAAATTATATGGATGGGTTGTATAAAGAGTAGAAAAAGAATAGCCATTGTCTTTAGATGTGACTGGTTTTTATATTGATTGTAATATATATAGATCAGAGAACAAAGCAACAACACGGAAAATCTGTGCCAGATTCAAAGGATACACACTCTAGACAACATTATAAATAAAGTGAATGACACAAATAAAATAACAGTTGATATTTTGAGAGCTGTCCGGCTCTTGTTTGAAAACACAATTAAATAAGTAAAAACAATCAAACAAAACCTATTTGCAAAGGCTAAACTACAACTGTTTATACAATATTTTACGAATAGATATGGAGTAAATGAACATGAGACCATAACATATATGTTAACTCCAACTACAATTAATTTTAATGAGCTGTATCGAGGGCTACATGTTAGATGCTGTTGTTTACAGATGTAACATGAGAAGGGAAACAATAATTTTGTCGGTATCGGTACATCGATTTTAAGCTCCGTTGCTTAGTATTACCATATATTTGTAGAGACTTTGTCTCATTTACATATTTTACAGGGTCCTCAGTTTTAACAATTTAACTAGTTTATCTGTGGGCATATTGGATAACCTGTCTAAACTAAGGAAACTGTAAGTAAATATTCAAGAACAAACATGACAAAGGCAACTCCTATTTTGCAATGACGTTCCAAGCCGTTCATTTTGTTTTAATCAAGACATGCCGAAAAAATTAACGGTTTCGTCTTTGTCATACCGTCTCAATTCGTGTTGCTGTGAATTGCCGTGATGTTGGATTTTTGATTTTAGAATTTACACACTTCGAATAAAACAATATTTAATCTACCAGTCTTTGCACACATTTCGGTGTATGGATTTTCAATCATTTTGATATTATCTGCACTGAAGAATCATAAGTTGTCAACATGCGCATATGCAGAATCCAAATATTAAAAGCAACTTCGGTATTGTGTAATTTATGAGACCTTATACAGTGATTAATAATTAGTCGTGATTAGGTCAAATAGTTTAGCCTGAATCATAATATAAGCATATTTAAATTTGTGACATGACGAAATAATTGTATGGTATACAGATTTTTTTTTCTTATTTTCAAGCTTTAGCAGAACATTATTTTTTCTCCACTTCAACCGAAAATATATTTTCTTTTCAACAAATGTCCTTCTCAGTACAGGAAACATTTCACCGTTCTTTACCGTTCAATTAATGATTTTCTTTAGCATATTTAACTAAATTAAATTTAATTAACTGGTATTGCGACCCTCATTTATGTACCTCGATAGTATAACCAACACACACTTTTTCCAAAACTTTTATCTTATTATCATTTTTATGATTCATATGCAGAGCGAAAATTTGGATGATATTTACAGGTTGCTAAGCAAAAAAAAAAACACATTCATCCCAACACTAAAAATTTCATTGACTACTTTCAATGCTGTTTGTATAGCAGATCATGGCTCGTATGCCAACCATATTGTTTATTATTATTCAAAACATATTTATAGGTGTTCAGGCATACAAAAGCGATACCTCTAGTGACTAATTTTGCGCCAATTTGAAAAAGAGAATGATTTTATTTAGGAAGATAGCGTTTTCAAACAAGGACTAGATAACGATAAAATATCTGCAAGATCTGTAAATTTCATTTTATTTTCGGCTGGAAATCTGATGTTTACTTTTTTCAGTAATCCACTGATTGAAAACTACCCTTCTCTAATGATATGCCAAGATAGACCTGTTTTGACCTGTTCGGTAAATTTTCATATTCAACGTATGTTGTATAAAGCCCTTGTTATTTCCCGCCAAATCTGTTCGGAATACATTTACCAGAAGGGAAAAAGATTACACCACGTTATCCCGATTATTACCATATTTTATCCACATCGATAGTTAAATTTAAATATTTTAAATGATCGGCAAGCCTCGGAAGATTTGTCGATGAAAAAGGCTGATTTTATAACGATAAGGACTTCTCTCAGCATTTGGTCTTGCTTGCTAACGACGTTCTTGGAGAGTCAGGAAAATCCCATATTTCAATATTAAATTTCACATATCAATAAAATATCAAATGTTTAAATTGAATTATCTAATTTTTGTCCTGTTTTCACTTTTCCTGAATAGTGAGAAAAATCGTTTCTCCTTTCTAGAGAGAATGTTGTTTTTGCAGAGATTGGCTGAAATTCAATATGTAAATATTTTTGCCGTTTTCCGACTTTACCATTGTGACGTGATGAAAAAAGGCGATCATGACTGACGAAGTCAAGCACAAAGAACACATTTATTTCAGATCGTCAGAAAATGGGGCATTGTTTGCCAAAATCGGCTTAAAATCACAAGAGATATAAAATCCACAAGCAATAGTCAATTTCTTAAAACTATAAAAGCTTGGCAAGGTTCGCGTTTTAAAATTTGAAAATTTAAATATCTCTAGTGTAGAAATATAGTTTCTACAACGAGAACTAAGTTGGTTATGAATTTTCTCACATCGAGTTAAATAAATTTTGCAAATGTTTGAAAACGAGGCTTGCCGAGTTTTTAAACATTTCAAAATTTATTAAACAAGATGTGAGAAAGTTCATAATTAACGTGTTTAAGTTGTAGAAAATGTGTCGCGAAATTTGTATTAGTTTTTTTATATACCTTAAAATATATGACAATATAATTGGGAGTTGGTAGAATTTTATGAATCGTCTATTTTATGGATTTTAAAGTGACCTATGACCAAGAAAATATGATCCATGTGCGAAAAAGTTTAACCCTGCTTAATTAAGCATGTTAAGAGAATAAAACCTGAGGATATCGAATGCTTCTGAAATCTGACGCTCATACTCCCTTCAGGGTAATTTTATGAAAAAACTCAAAAGATATTGGAAAGTTGGCATTTATTCTAGAGAAAAGTAAACAACATGCCAGGCGGTCCTACTTTACTTAGTTGATTTGATATTTTATGTTCGCGACAGTTTTAATCATGCTAAAATTGTCTCGAAAATTTGATACAAATGGTTTTAAATAGCTCAACTGACAACCACGAATTCAAGACTGTGTGAGATGAAATTTGAAAAGACTACCATCAAAAATTTTCCAGTTTACAGTATGATACTTACAAAACAAACTGACATATTAATGTCTGCCTCAAGTTGAGTCAACATTACGGAAATGCTTGTTTATTTCAAATATCTTTACCTTCGGAATATTAACCGGGGATGCCAAGGAACAGTAGACCCTCAATAATTTTATTACAAAGTTAGATATACAAATGGAATAAAAACATTCAACTGATGTCTATTATTTTACCATTACAGAGACATTGGCTTTAACAAATTCTCCAGCTTTACTCTGGGTGTTTTTGATGCTTTATCTGGACTTCAGGATCTGTAAGTTTACCTATTGTCAAATGACAAATCATTGAAAAAGCTTTATATAAAAAAGTACAAATACACTTGGTCATACATATGGAATATTCGTATTTGAACTTTGGAAGCACTATGAACAAAATTTTGTGGCTGAAAGTATAATATCTTGCATAAACATTGTTTTCCAAATTTGAAGTACGAAAATCTGATTCTACGAAACTCTCAGACCACTCCTTCAAACCGTTCTGAAATCATGGTTTTGGTGAGAGTTGGATAACTTTTAATCAAATATTTGGTGTACAATTATTTCCCCAAAATGCAATTTTTGAATGAAAAACTCGTTCCTCATAGTGATGTAAGAACTGCTCTAGAGCCGTCGTTGGCAAAATTCGAACAATACCCATGGATGTCTGATCGTTTACAACCATAAAATCAGTTTTCAGCCGACACCGATAGAACTGGCTACTTGGTTGGTGAATACCATCGTGGACTAACAGGCAGAGGCATCGGAGTGATAATAAATTACTAAATACAAAAGTTACTGTTCATTTAGTTTCTGCATATGCCCATTTTCGACAAATAATGTCTCTTCAGTGCATATTAAATCAAAACATATGGAATACAAAAAGTACCAAAGTTGCATAAAACAGTAGATTTCGTTATGCTGTACACGTGTTACAAGGAGTAACCTCTCATCAGCAGCATTAAAATCAAATAATATGGAGAGCCTAAATCCAAAAGTAGCCAAAAAGAAGTACTCATTTCCAAATATATCAAAATAGGAAGACAAATCCAGTACCAAGGACATATACCGAGTGTCATACACGGAATGAAGACTTAGTAATTTTAGTGGTTAGAATTTTGATAAACAGTAAATTTTATAACACGCAAGGTAAAATTTTCTTGTCAGACAAGTCTGACTATTGGGCTGGTGAATACCCTTGGGGACCATCCATATACAAATGTCTTTTAAGTTTTATCAGTCAATTTTGGAAAAATGAAAGTTTCAGTCCAAACTGTGTTTCAAGATTAATATTTTTTTTATATTACTGTCTTCGATCTTCCAACAGCAACTGCTGTTGTCTAGCTATCGGCACTTCGACCAAAATACGAACACATCTAGTGCGGACACTGGCGCTAGGGAAGGTAAGGTATACACCGGAAGGAGAATTTTTCCTGTAGTTTTCAACTTTTTTGCACTTTGGATTTGGATCTTTATATCTATCAGATACCAAGTAGAAGCACTTTATTTTCTAAACCTGAATTTTCTTCATTCCATTTCATTATAGTATAATAAGAATACGAATAAGACACAATACGGGTAGACTACTAACTCCAAGACTACTAACTTGAAAAAGAAGGTTATTCGACCAAACATTATTCAGACAGATTGGTTAAGAAGTGCTACCTTTGATTGATTGTTAGTTTGGTTGACCAGTTGTACCATACATTTTTACATGACAGTTATCTAGGTAAAAATGCTTAAGCAAGTCTGTCTGGTGGAATACTTGACTAATTTGATTGACCTGATGTACCATTCTTTTATATTCAACAGCCATCTAAGTGGGAATGCCCTGTCAAGCCTTTCTGATGAAATATATGATAATCTTTCTAGGGTGCGTTTTCTGTAAGTATATATGAAGATCATAGATAGCTTGTACAGTTAATCCAGCTCAACTTTCGTCAAACCGCAAACTTATTCCAATAGAAAGTATTTTAATTAGCAAATAAAGGGATACTGAGTAAATGTACATTGGACAAAATCCCTATAAATACATTTTCAGATTGAGCAAAGAGAACAACGCTTATTGTTGTTCTTCATCTTGAAGTCACCATGAGGTTTTCAACAAAGAGCAAACACTCCTACCTAATAGTAACTTCAAGACAGCCCTAGTACCGGTTTGAACGGAATTCACTTGCTAAATGTTGAACAACGCTACATCCATGCATCCATGTATAATGTCCTTTGTTTATTAAATGTCTTGTCTTTAAGAAATAAAAAATCGGACAGAAAATTTCAACAAGAAATTTCCAATTTTGGGGTAAAACTCTGGATATCTGAAGAAAATTCTAAGAAAATTATAGAAACAAAATCTACCAGTCAATAGTATAGAAAGCATATTAAAGTTATTTGTTTTATAATTCAGGAGTTCTTATGATGCATCAGCAAAAGAATATCGAAGCAAGAAAGGAAAGGGGAAATTCTAAAATCATAAATGCACCTCACGGTAAATCACAGCAACATGAATTGAGACAGCAGGACAAAGACAAAACAAACAAACAAAAATGAACAAGAACGCTACAAAACTAAAGCACTAGCAGTGTGAACCCCTATAAAAACTGAGGTATTATCAGGTGCTCCGGAAGGGTAAGCATAATCTGCTCCACGCATGGCACCCGTCACACTGCCAGAGAAAAGTCCGGTTCTGTCACTGTCGGTGTTAGTCCGGTAACAAACTCTGGATCTACCCAAAAATATTTGTTCTCATTTGTGAAACAGAAACATTGTAATGGTCTGTCAAATCATGGTGACGACCGTAAAACTTCTGTAGTGACAATTGCAACAGTGACTGAATATACCCTTTATGTAAGTTTCAAGTTTTTGAGACAGTAATTTCGTTCTGTTGACAAAATCGCTGTACAAACTACAGGCACGGCAAAAGCGAATGGGTTGTGAAATGTACACGCCATATGCCGGAGAAAGAGGAATATTACTGCTCAAAAACGGGAAGTGAAGTTCACTTTTGGAAAGTTGAAATTATCACGCTTGTCGTTAAGTTTTGTTTTCAGACGTCCAGAGCTGTCAATGTAGAGGTATAGGTCCAGGTATGATGCTGATGATGGTGTATCAGTGGTCTCTCTAATTTGGAGTTCATTTGGGTATATAAGATGAAGGTTATCCTTAAATTGAGGATTGTTCAATGAAAGAACAGCATCTATATAACGGAAACTGAAATTAAAGGATTTGGCTAGCTTATTGTCTTTTTTCTGAACTAGCCCTTGTATGAACCTGGCTTCATACGAATAAAGAAACAAATCTGCTAAAAGTGGCGCACAATTAGTCCCCATAGGTATCCCTATTGTCTGCTGGAAAATTTGTCCTCTAAATTCCACAAATATGTTATCAATCAAGAATTCCAGCATTGCAATGACATGCTCGTCTGTATACTTTTTGTGTGAATCACTATGATGTTTATCAAAATAGGCCCATCTTTACCTTTCACTAAATATGAATATATGGAAACATGGTCATTTCGGGAAATCAATCTACCAACCATTAGCTAGAGAAAACATTTTTAAAGTTTTTGGCTTAATGTAAGCGTTGTTAGGAAGATATGGAAGTTTGGCCAAATATATTATTTGAAAATTTCACAATTTCGGGTAAAATATTGTTTTTAAAGAAAAATCGAGAAAAACTGGAATAGTAAAAACAATCTGAAAGTTAACACAATTTAAAGTTACTTGCTTGAACAAAGAAGTATGAACATATGAAAACATAGCCACAGTCTCGAAGAAGCACAGCTACCTCTACGAAGAACTTTCGGTCCCGGCGGATATTATGTCTATTAGCGAGACCAGGGAAATTTCACCCGGAGTGAACGCGATTCTTCATTGAACAGGGAGGCTAACAGTTGCCACAGAACGTATTTAGATTTCGGTTTTGGATTTCGATTGCGAAGTCGAAAGACCGTCAATGAATACCTAGGATGAAAACGTCCCTAAAATTTCAGAATGTCACGAGAGACTGAAAGTAGTACAAGCCAGATGTTTCGATTGACGTCCTCGTCCTCGTCATTTACACAGATTCAAAACTAGACTGTATCGTTTTGCACACTATGTACCAGGGTTACCTAAAATTAAATCAAATAATGCTGTTGAGGCTCCAGCCTTAGCTTTGCCACCAAACAGGCCCGTCAAAAGTCTGGATCTCAAGAACTCTGCTCTTTCTTTCGAGTCTGTCCTATGTATCTGTGCTGACATTACATAGGCCTCGAGATACTTTGGTGGTCTTGAAGTTCTCCTAGATCTCCGAGGTTGCTGAATTGGTTCTTCATCAATATCAACTTCGCTTACATCAACGGTTCATCTTGTTCAAAAGCAGAATTGTTAGCTTCAGCTTCAGGTTGATCTTCAGCAACAATCATGTCAGGGTCCCGTTCTTCTGCTTCTCCAGAGGGAAGTGCATCCCCTTCATCACCCTGTTCTTCATCATTATCTTCATTGATGACTGATATATCATCAGCTTCTGATGAAAAGCTCGTATCAATCAGAGTCGGGCTTATGGATATAAGATTTTGGTTCCGAATCAGTATTGTCATTGTCATCTGTGGATATGTCAGTTAATTTGATTCATTCTCTCGGAGCTGGTTTAGGTCTTGTTCTAGGCTTAGGAATTGTTTCAAGATTTAGGCGCTGGTCTGTTATTTTCTTTGAATGTCGATAAATGACCAATCGGCAACAGAAAGTTCCGATGCAGAGTGCTTCTTTGTCGACTACAGATTACTTGATGACTACATACGTAGGTATATCTGGATTCTTCTGATGTTGAACGATACAAGTATATGGTTCTTCCTCCAATTTATCTGGGATCTTATGTTTGCCGTCATATGGTACGATACGATGAGAAGCTCGTATCAATCGGTGGCGGCTTATGCCTATAATATTCTGGTTCCGAATCAGTATTTTCATTGCCATCTGTGGATATGTCAATTGATTTGATTCGTACTCTCGGGGCTAGTTTAGGTCTTGCTCGAGGCTTAGGAACTGTTTCTAGATTTAGGCACTGGTCTCTTATTTTCTTTGAATGTAGATAAATGACCAATCGCCAACAGTAAGTTCCGATGCAGAGTTCGCTTCTTGTCGACTACAGATTACTTGATGACTACATACGTAGGTATATCTGGATTCTTCTGATGTTGAATGATACATGTATATGGTTCTTCCTCCCATTTATCTGCGATCTTATGTTTGCCGTCATATGCTACCATCCGAACAAGCACACGATCACCTGGCTGTAATACTGCACCTCGGGATTTCTCATCATACAACTCCTTCATCTTGTCCTGTGATATTTTGGCTGCTGATAGTGCCTTTTCAAATGACAACTTCAATCGATCCCGAACCGTTTCGACATATTTCGTCAATGTTGTTTTCTTCCTGTTCAGATCAAAGCCAAATGTCAGATCAATCGGGATTCTTGGCTCCCTTCCAAAAACGGTGTTTGCTCTGTAGTTTCATGTTTCATGCAGTTGTAGGAATGTACCAAGGTTCCAACATGACTTTTCGAATCTGCTTTCTCTGATGGTTCCAACGTGCCTAACATATTCAAAAAGGTCCTATTAAAACGATCACACTCACCATTTCCCATAGGATGATATAGGGTTGTTCTGCTTTTCATCATACTAGTGATCACGCAAAGTTCCTTTATCATCTTACTCATGAAGTTTGCACCCTCGTCAGAATGTATCCTATGTGGAAATCCATATGCCATAATAAAGCTTTTATAGAAAGCGTCAGCTGTAGTTTTCGCTAGTTGATTTCAGGTTAGAACAGCAACTGCAAATCTTTTAAAGTGGTCTGTCAAAACAAGGATGTGTTGGTATCCTCCTTTCGATGTTAATCCATACAGACCGATTTCAATGGTTGCGATGTTCTAATGCTGACTAATGGACCTTTATCACTGCTTGGTATCTTTCTATGGAGACATCTGTCATAACTCTTGATCCACTTCTCAAGATCTGCAGTCATTCCATGTCAATAGAAATGGCCCCTCAGTGGCGTAAACGTCCGTTCCCGTCCGGGGCGACCAATTTTGTCATGAATAGAACGCAAGACAGCGGCAATCAGTAATGATGGTGGTATCAGCTGAAATAGATGTTGATCGTCTCCATCGTCCTTATCTAGTGTTATTCTCCTTGTCAAAACACCATCCTTGATCTGAAGCTTGTCATAATTGCAGTATGGGCTCTCCTTGGTGGTATCTGAGACTAAGCTGGTTTCCTCTTCTTCTCCACATAATCAATCCATGTGCTAACCAACTCATCCTTATGCTGTTCTCCTTGAACATCAATATTCCCTTTGAGTTCTTCTGAATCCAAAACATCACCAGGCATGTTTGCTGTCATATTGATATAGTCTCAATATAGGGCATGCTCATGACATTACAAGCGGCCTCAGATTCTGTGGAAATTAAACAATGTCGCTCGTCGTCCGTGATGATTCCTGGTAACCTATGACATGGCATCAACGTCAACATTTCTCTTCCAAGGTCTATACTGTATATCGAAATGATATGGCGCTAGTTCTGCTACCCATCTATGACCACAGGGATCGAGTTTTGCTGAAGTTAGCACATAGGTAGGGGATTATTGTCCGTGATGACGGTAAGCTTCTTATGTAGATAGTCTGAAAACTTTTCTCTCACAGCCCACTTAAGCGCCAGGAACTCTAACTTATGGGTAGAATAATTTGACTTTTGTCAATCCTCGTCTAGGATATGAAACATCTATCTGTTTTCCATCCTGATTCTGGTGTAACAAGTGGTTCTTTAGGCTTATTTATAACCAACACCAAGGTCTAGTTTTCGAATCTTTATTACAGCTCATATATAAAAAAAACCTGTAATATAAAAAACACTGTATTAATTCAATTGCAAAATTAGATTAAGCTGCAATATGTGACTATCACAAGCTATTTCTAAAAAAATACAATGTTGTTCACAATAAAATAACTACACATGAATACAGAGGGCATAACAATGCATTTTAGTTCACTTTAAATTACATGAATACTTTAATTTTAAAATCACAACAATCATTTAGGTTGATCTTAATATATTGATAACAATGCATAGTTTAACATCATCATAGTATACAATGACTGTGTATGCAAATGGCCTTCCATACAAGTACACAATGTGGTTGTCAACAATAGCCTTCCATAAATTACAATCACAGCAAATTATAGGTATATCAATTAACGCTAGATAGCAGCACAATCAAAGTGGTAAAACTAAGAATTTGTGGCCCAAGGAACATAACTTGATTCAAAATCGAAAGACCACAAGCAAAAAGTAAAAAAAAAAACATTTCTAACAGTAAATCCAAAAAATCCCATAGGTCCGATTGTAATGATACTTGCACTGTAGATACGTGAATTATAAATCTTTCATATGCTAGATGGGTTTTAGTTGGTTTCCAAGTTAACATACTGAAAATGCGATTCTATAGAAAATTACCATCATATGAAATGTTTAAAAATCTGTCATTTTTATATCAAATTAACAGACATTGTGCAGAAAGAATGTTTACGTTTTCAAATTAGATATTTTACCTATATCAAACATTTAATTTTAAAATTACATTAATTCACAATTAAATATCAATTCAAACAAAAAAGTACACAGATTTTTGTCCAGAGAGTTATCTAACCCGATCTTTACTGATATGCCTACAAGTAGATATATCAATTAACGCTAGATGGCAGCACAATTTAAGAGGAAAAACTCTAATTTTGATGCCAAAGGAAAATAACTCTAGCCGTATTTGAGAAACAACAGGCAAAAACTGTAAAAAAAAAATAATTTTCAACAATTAATCCTAAAAATTCGAAAGGTCCGATCGCTATGAAACTTGAACTGCAAATATGTGAAACATAAATCTTTCAGGTCCTAGATGGGTCTTAGTGGGTTCAGAACTTAACCTATTGAAAATGTGGTTTTGTCGAAAATTACCCTCATATGAAATGTTTACAAATTAGCAGTTATTTATTGAAGATACAATAGGCAGAAGGAAAATTTACTTTCTCAAATTTTATATTTTAACCATTTAAACCATTTAATTATATCATATCACAGCACTTTCCAATTCAAACAAAAAGTCACAGGTTTTTGTCCGGAGAGTTATCTAACCTGAATCTTTATTGATATGCCTACTACATGTAAACAAAATAACATTAATAAATACTATGTTTACAACTTAATGTCAATATTAACAAGTACAGGTTATTTGCAAATAAAAATACATCAAACACTATCAAGTTTTAATAAACTTAAATGTAAAATATAACATTCACAACACCAATTCATTCTTGACTTCATAATATGGAACGCAATTGTTTACTTGTTGACTACGCGATGTGACGTCACTTCCGCTTATTAAATATATCGGAATGACCCTTGTACATATTTAATAAATGTATAACCTTTTAATCTCTACCAAAATATACTTCTTAACATACAATATCGTATGATAATCTGTTATATAAGAATTACAGTAATACGTGTCGCATAAGGTCAATCACCTGTGCATAAGGTCCAAACAATGACAATCGAACTGCTGTTGGCTATCTCATTCATACAACACTTATTCGTCTTTCATACTGAAATAGAATATATACTTACATCAATCATACACAGCAGTTTCCCTGGAACATGGTAAAGAATATCTCAAATCATTATTACATTACAAAGTATTCATTTCATGCCCAACAAAATAACATGGCTACCTTCTTGCTTGTCGTCTTGTCGAATCTCCCTCTACAATTATTTCGAAATCAGAAAATATCAGAAGCATGAACCGTTAAGAGTAAAGAAAAGGTAGAAACCAGAACGGAAACAGTAGAACGGTATAAGGAATAAGAGTCAAGAATTTCCCAGTGCAGGTCCACTATTGCACGTCACGAACACTCAAGATAAAATAAATTAACTGTAAACTTATATTTCTAAAAATAAATATAAACATATTAATTTAGTGATTTTTTTAAAATTCACCCTGTCACATAAGATTCTTCATTTCTTTTTTTTATTTACTTGTAGATATTTCGACGACACCTTTCTGACCAGTTTCAATGGTGACGAATTTGACCAGTTCCCTAATCTTGTCCTGCTGTAAGTATTAAATAAATCAACACATCGGCAAACAAATACATGTACGACAGCAAAAAACCAAAAGAAGGAAATTCTTAAAACCAAAATAAAAAAAAAACTTTGCAATTCATATTAATAAAAAATCTGATAACCGTACAAAGACAAAACAAATGAACAAGATGGCATCACAACCTAAGGTCTGTCAGTGTGAATCCTTGCAAAAACTGTTTCGTCTTAATCGTAAATGTGTTTGTGGCTTTTTAATGCTTTATCTCTTAGCTCCAGTGATAAATAAAAAAAAATACCTAAGTTACTAAAAATTTAAGTCACTGCATCTATCAATCAGACAACTTTAGTTTCTCAAGTGCAGATAAGATCAGAATATTTGGAGGACCATAAATCAATAATTTGTTAAATCTAATATGATAATAGGTGCAACCTATGAAGAGGTGTCACGGGGAAAGTTACATTTTATAAGTTCGGGAAAAGGCACCACAATATTTGTCACATTTCATGAGTTTGGGATTGTCATACTTAATTTTGGTTAACTTGATTAAACCTAATGTCGTCTGGTACATATTATCACATTAGTCATTTTTGGGTACGAAGTTAAGCTATCAAAATTTTGATCTCAATACAGTAGGTTGTATTCAAAAGAGTGTACATTGAAAAATAATGTTTTCATATTTACTTTATTCTGTTATTCGACAAACATGTCTCAACCGCAAAAACTAAATTAAGTTTCAATATCCATCATAGGAAGCAATGGAAAAACCAAGCAGATTTTCTTGATCAATGTATCGAGACTTGTCATTACAAAAACCCTAGCAGTCGAACAGTATGTTACCCAAAACTTGAAGTCATCCCTTCAGAAATTTTACGGTCGACCTCAACATTTTGTTGACCGCTATGTGATATCTGTTTCGCTGATGACAGTAGATTTTTTCTATTAAATTACCAATGAAGGAATATGGAGTAAATGCAAATGAGACAAAACCCTACAAATACATTGTGAAACACAGCAATGGAACAACGCTTTTATTGTTGTTTCCTCTACCGGATTTGAATTTACTGCCGAATATGACATGTTCATCATGGCGGTAGTCTTATTAGAAGCAGGTGATGCTTACTCTACCAGTGCACCTGATCTGTTTCATTGGGTCCTTGGTGTTCATCTTGTGTGTGTGTGTGCGTGTGTGTGTGTGTGTGTTCATTTATCTTCTCTGTGCCGTACTCATGTTGTAACTCTGTTTCTTTGCTGTTTCCGATATTGCCTTTGTCCTTGGATTATTCATTTTGGATTGACGATTCGGTTCTCTCTTACTTTGAAATATGTTATAACAATTCACATAATCCACTTTACTCATTATTCTAATCGAAGATTTTACTGAGTATTTACAGAATCAATGTCATCTGTTCAAAGAAATATAAGAGAGAATAATACAATCAACGTGCTTTTATTTATTAAAAGCAAATAACAGGAATTAACGAAAAAAGAAAAAATAAAAAAGTCGGGCGGAAAAGAAGAAGAAATTGACAAAGCAGAACTACGGGTTCGATGTCTACTACGTATAATTAAAAGGAAAGAAAGAAATATTCGCATAGAATTACTTTCAGTGTTGTCAGAATAAAAGACGTACAGTGAGTTGCAGACATAGCCTCTCTAAAAGTAAACTTAGAGCAGTCATAATAGCTACTCTAAGTTAATTAAGAACAGGTATCAAGTCTGCTTTAGAACTGCTCTAAGTCTGAACTAAATACTGACCGCTCTGATCAGTTACTGTCATGGTCATAGCTAGAATACTCACCGTTCTGGGTAGATCCATGACTGCTCTAACCTGATATACTAGTGACAGCTCTGACCTATTCTACATATGACTGCTCCTAGCTAACCTGTTCTACTAATGACTGGTCCGACCTATTCTTGCTTTGACCGCTATCATCCTTGCTCTTGTCATATTCCTGACAAATACATGTATTCATAATGTGTCAAATATTTACATCAATTTCATATATTTCAAGTTAAAGTATACTAAATTACAAAAAATCTGTAAAAATGAAAAATAGAATTATGAAATAAATTATTTAGATATAAAATTGCATTTTTGTAAGTGGTCCTTTTTTCTTGATCAAAGTACTGCACGACTAGGCTAGTGGTATCGTTAGCAACTATTAGTCACCCAGCAAACTGACACCAAATATTGGACGACTGAATTAATGATATATTTGGCTACTAACAATACGTCAGCAAGCTGACATTAAAGCACATGACAAGTGGGCTAGTGATATCCTTAACAAGTGACAGTCTATCAGTAAGCTGGCATTAAAGTACTGGACAACTAGGCTAGTGGAATCGTTAACAACTAATAGTACATATCCAAGCTGGCACCAACTAACAGTCCATCGGCTCAGATATAGAACCAGAGGTAATACAACTTAATTGAGCAGAAAATACATGAAAGAACTACTGTGGATGTACTTTTATTCGTGGACATCAATTTTCGTGGTTTTCACAAATATCGCTATTTCGTGGGTACCTAAATTCGTGGTTTCAAATTCGATACGTTAAAGCTCTATGGAAAAAATGCATTTCGTTGGGAACTTAATTTCGTGGTCTAAGTGAACCACGAAATCCACGAAAATTGGATCCCCACGAACAATAGTACTTTCACAGTACTTAAAGTATAATTGTAGGCCACATGCCTTCATCCCAGAAACAACAGTAGCAACTAACATCTGTTAATAAATAAATCTCTTTTTCAGCGAATTATCAAAAAACAATTTATCGCACCTGCCTGCTGGGTTGTTTGATAAATTGACCAAACTTATGCTACTGTAAGTATTACTAGAAGTAATGACCGAATGTAAATATGACATCATAAATCACTTGACAAGTTACGAATCTGCCGACTGGGATTAAGATTATATCTAATTGGTGATATAACAAAATTACCCAACAGAGTTGACAAAAGCCAAAGTCCATGAGGCAAAAAGACAAATCAGATGGAAACCATCGGAAAATTGTATACTGCAATGGTCCTGAGTTGGTACAGGCATTTCAAAAGAAATGGTAAATTAAACGGGTTTTATTGCATCCCAAAACCCCCCCTTCCATTGCAGTAGTGTCCGGTAGCATCCCAGTACTAAGAAACAGAATCTTGAATCAGAGTTCGAACCGCGACTTCAAATTTTTCCACATTGGACTGATATCTATTTACGAACTTTTTTAATGGTCGTATGAGACGGAATGTTTAGAAGCCTTGAATAATAAGACGGTCACGGAGATAATTCTCGCCTATGGGATCGAGGTATCTCGTAATTTTGAGATGTGAGATATTTTTATCTTACCCTTTTACGGGGGGGGGGGCTGTGCAAAAATATTCGAGATGTCCCATCGCTTCGAATTATCATACCACTTATCCAGTATTTTTTGTTGTCTGATTTATTAACATCGGTATTTTGAATTTTTAAACCATTGGACCGATGCCACTGCTGGTGGACCAGAGGTCTCCGAGGGTATTCACCTGCCGAATAGTCAGACTTGTCTGGCACGAAAATTTACCTAGCGATTTATTGAAATTTTCTGTTTTATCAAATTCTAACCCCTTAAAAATACTACGGCTTCATTCCGTGCATGGCACTCGGTGGATGTCCTTAGTACTGGATTTGGCTTCCTGTTTCGGGGTTTTTGTAATGATACTTTTTTGTTTACAATTTTTCGATTATAGAATTCCATATTATTTGATTGTAATGCTGCTGATGAGAGGTTACTCCTTGAAACACATGTACAGCATAAGTAAATTTATTGGTTTTGATGCAACATCGGTTTTTTGTATTATTAAATCTAATTGTTTGTATAAAGAATGGAAATGTACCTTTGAACCAGCAATGTATAATGATTCACAAGATGTGTGATATATATTTAAACGGAGATTAAAAATTGCGCACCAATTGTTTAAAGCAAAATTATTCTCCAGCTTCAGTAAACGCATACCAATTGTGACGTCATATTTTCCCCGGAACGTTTTTGATATTTCTTTGTGATAGTCAAAGCTTATCATGGTTTTGCGTGTAATTTCAGAGCGTTAAGGCGAGAAAAAGTATCAAAGCCTCTTGAAAAGGCGAGATAGGCTGATCTAAAAACCCTCAGTCAAGCCTCGGGGATGAACATGATATCTTAACCTTCAGACTTTCTCGCCTTTTCCCTTGGCATAGATACTATATATCTATATGTCTAATAAGAGGTATGTGTAATTTGTTCTAGCTCTTGCGTAATGAATCAACTGTGAAACATATATACTTTTTTCATACATTTTAGAACTGAGATGACCATTTTTGTCGAATTCGAGATATAAGTCCAAAATGATGTAGATCTAGTGTTTTTTGTGGTATCCTTTTTCTCTAGTTCTGGTAAACAAATTGACGGGATCCATTTAGCAAAATATGTGTTATTAATGGACAGATATTCATCAATATATTTATGAGTGAGATTGAGGGATCTAGCATCGTTTATTTTATTATCTTTTATGAGTCCATAAAGAAATTCAGTCTTGTTAGAATGTAAAAACACGTCTGTAAGTTGAGGAACACAAATAGTGCCAATTGGTATGCAAACTTGCTGGTAGCACCTCCAAATGCGATATATATTCATACTGTTAATTAGAAAATGAAGCATGCTGCACACCTGTTTTTCAGCGTAGCATACTTTTCCTTTAAAATTGATTTTGAAAAAAAAATGTGGATTTATAATTATTTTTTATTTACTAATTCCCTTTTCCTTGATGGCAACATTCCTCTAGCTCCATCCTACGGGGTGAATGTTTTTCAACTGGTACGATTCGAACGAGTTTGTTCTGGTCTCGACGGTTTCAATGAACGCAACCTACGATCACAGCCAAACGTTTACAACAGGGTTACACATTTCATAGGTTGTTGAATACATTTCAGAATTTTTTTAATAGATATGAACATTTGATATCTAAATATAGGGTTACTGACAAACAACTTAAAACTAAGGGCATTTCAAATCCTCGGTTTTACAGTAAAGTTTTTAAAATGCCAGATACTGCTAAAATATCCAGAAAAGCTAGAACGTAACTTAAATACTTTACGTAATATAAAATATTCTGCTTGCGTCAGTTAAATTGGCTTTGAGATCTAGTGACCTGAAAATTTTTCACACATACTGGCCTCTCACTGATATTGCCGATATCTACTGAAATTTATGATGATTCTTGACCAAACTCTTCGAGAAGTTTAGAGTTCGATTTTTCTTCCGTATGGTGACAGTGTTCTACATGCAGTTTAGGTTCCGTTCCTTAAGCTAGCCGGTAGATTAGGGGCTAGCACCCCTTGAGCCATTTCAAAATTACGTATTGTCTTTTTCTCTCCTTCCTAGATTGTGGTCATGGAGCTAGAAGTCTACATGTATTGGGTTTTATTTGTATGTTTCTTATACTATTATAGGAAAATGGGACAGATAAAGGGGAGGTTTGGGTACCCATATACAGGTTTAACCTTACCACTGGCTATTGCTAGTGCTGTTACCATATCCAACTGTCTGGAGTTCCTATCGTTGTTTACGTTTTCCTTTTGTCTTATTTGTGTTTTTCGTGTGTTTATTCCTGGCAAATTGTAGCATGTAGATGTAATTTTCAGCCCTTTTAGATGTCTCCTGTTATTCTCTCTTTTTTGTTTATAGCCTTTTACATTTTTTTAATCGGCAAGGGCTTTTTGAAATAACAAAATACCGAAGTTACCGTCAATTTATTTTCTGCATATGCGCTTGGATTTGCGATTTTGGTTTATCATGAGGAAGCGTGATATACAGTGTGGAAAAATCAAATCTTTTTCGGAGAATGCATTTTAGAAATAAACGGGATTTAAGAATTCCAATAAATCCTTCGAATTTTTTAATATATTCATGTGATTTATGTTACTTTTGGGCATAAATAGTTTCACGTTATGCTTGATATTTGACTGCAGAAAAAATCTTAGTTAGTTCAAAAGACAACTCGTCGTTTCAGAAACTGAGGAATTATGGGTACGGTGATTGTTTTTCAAATTTTGGTGCACAAACAATCAATTTTCAGCCAATGACGTTACGTTATTTACGTTCTGGACCAATCAAAATAGTTTGGTGTACGCTCTACCCACAATGCTTTAGTTTCTGAAACGGCGAATTAGTACGGTAACCTTTCTTCTCAATTATATTTTTACCATATCCGCTCTTAATCTAGATTTATCAAATGCAAATTAAATAAGGTGACAGTATTTCGTGTTTCTCGAGCCTCAGACTGTTAAATAGCAAACATAAATAAACACAATTTGATTTAATCCAAATTGGGACAACATATTGAATGGTCTTAAATATTCTGGTCTTTGGTTCACTTGTGGTAACAAAAACAAAGGATTTTCTCAAACATAACTTACAGTAGCCACCCCCTGGACATGTGATGATATGATTAAGGCAGTGAATCTCTTGCAAGACAACAGTTGTGTCCGTTTTGTCACCACTGCTTATCAACAGGTCATTAGAATTCCCACGGGTACTAATTGTGCACCTCTCATTGCAAATCCTTTTCTGTTCTGTTATGAACGAGACTTCATAAAAAACAACAAAATGGAAGGATACAAAACAGTGATAAACGAATTTCACAATTTTAAGTGATAACAACAGGCTCATTGACGATATCCTCACAATTGACAATCTTCAGTTTCTTGATTATGTGGACAACATTTACCAACAAGTAATGAAGAACAAAATTGATTCTAAATATTGCACATTTTTAGACCAAAGTATAATCCTTGACTCGGGTAAAATAAAAACTAAAATTTAGGATTAGAGGGATGATTTTGATTTCCCTATTAATTAATTCCCTTTTTCTTGACGACGAGTTCCTCTATCTGCATCTTTTGGGGCGTACATGTCCCATCTGGTACGATGCGTAAGCATTTTTCTATTCTTGGGCGACTTTAATGAACGTACCCCTACTATTACATGTGAACTTTTACAACAAGATTACATATTTCTTAAATTATTAAATCCATTTAAGAAGTTTTATAGAAGATATGAACATTTGATATCTAAATATGGCGAGACTCACAAATAGTTTATTACAAAGGGCATTCCTCGTTCTTGATTTTATGGAAATGTTGTTAAAAATGCAATAAACTCATAAAAAAATCTAGAAACTTACATTCTTTACGTTATAGTGGATATCGACGGGATATTCTACAAGAATCTGTTAAATTGGCTTCGGGGTCCAGATTTTACACGTGTACTGACCTCTCACTGATAATGCCGATGTCTACTGAAACAAATGACGACTCTTTACCTTACCCTTCGGGAGGTTTTGATTAGCGGCGAGCACTCCATGGATCTAAATTACTATTTGTCCTATACACTTTCTTTTTCAAGATAATGGTCTTTGAGTTACATGTAGTAATTTGACTGTATTGGATTTTATTCGTATGTTTATCATACTATTGGGAAACGGGATAGGGAAAAGCAATTAATTAATCAGTGCTTAAGTATATGTACTGTAACATATACTTCATACTTGCTACATTTTTTGCTTAAGAAATGTACATATGAAAAAGAAATTAAATGGGGTAAATGTCAAGGAGACAACATCCCATATCCAGGTTAAAACGACAAAAAACAAAACATCTAGGGGTCACCATATGGTGAGGAACCTCACAACATATAGTAAGCCCTAAATGGCCCCCAAAAGGTAAAAAAGTGAATAAATCAATGGAAACAAACCACATCCAATAACCTAAATATCAAGAAACTAAAATTTTATAAGAAGACAAGGACAAGCCAATGACCTGACTTGGGACAGGGGCAAAAATTGCGGTGGGGTTAAACTCGTTTTCTTGGATCCAAACCCTCCCCCTATGTGTAGTGAATGGCTAAAAATAAATACACAAAAAGACTCAAAGTAAAAATCAATCTAGAAAAAAAGTCCAACTTATCAAGACGAGTACCCTTACAATGAAGTATATAAAACATGAAGACAATACACACATGTACTGTCCGGACAAATGCTCGCAGTTACTGACAGCTAGCTAAGGACATAATTTCCGTTGACTATAATATGAAGCCTTCTTACATATGAAATTTCAATTGAAATACTTCTAAATAGATTTGGTATAACAACATCATCAATTATGAAAGAAGAACATGATATTGTGCAATTCCAAATACTGACAATATAAAAAATTGCTTAAATTTAGTTATGGTGTAAAGCATTTAGGAGATGATCAATATTTTTGCCAACAAAAACCAGAAGTAAAGATTTAACAACAATGCTGTATTTATATCCTTCATGAATAAATTTGTTCAACGGATTAATAAGTTTGGAAGGACAATTTTTGAATTTATGCGCTTTGTAAATGATATTTCCATGGAAGTTTGGATGTGAAATGCCCTGATGTATAAGAGCCCTGCATGTAGATCAGTATACTATCCAAACTTTTTTACTACCATACAAGCCGCTATGCAATATATTATCCCATTATTATTATTATTTTTGCTATAAAACTGAACAGTATATACTATCCACACTTGTTTACTATCAAACGGTGTATTATGGCGCACAAAAAAGTAAGAGGGACAAACTATTACAGAGGGAAGTGTGTGGATAGTATACTGTACAATGTTATTGCAAAAAAAATAAAGGGACAATACAAGAGGACTTGTAGCAAGTCTACATATACTTAAGCACTGATTGAATAATTCCTTTTATCGAAATAAAATTATTATATAAAATACCATGTGTATTTTACAGATTCCTCAATGGAAACAATTTATCCAGTTTACCAATGGGTATATTTGATAACCTTTTGGTACTTAACTACCTGTAAGTATATCAATATCCATCCATGTATGGAAAGCTTCGTCGATTTTATTATTAAGCGTAATTCATATCAAAACGAGTTCTACAGAGATGACTCTTAAAACGTAACAAAATTCCAAAGTTGCGTTGGATATGGTTTTTGCATTTCAACATTTGGACAACATTTGTCTCTACAGTGCAGATCCTATCAAAATATTTGGAAAAGCATTAACCAAAAAGATTTAAACATTGTAGACAAAGTGTTATCTTGAGGCCCAATATTGATTTTTGAATTGTGATGAACTTGTTCAAACCATATCTCAAAGTATATAAAACCAAAAACATTGAAACTTTATAGGGTGTAAGCCGAATATGTCAAGATTTGCAATCAAAATCTTGTTTTCAAAAAAGTGGTACTTTAAGTGTACATATTTTACAAACGGAAATAAGGTAAATGAACATATGTTGTCTCCAACTGCAATAATTTTAATGAGCTGTATGACCATTTTGGAAAGGAATTCCTCACCAGCAGCACTCAAACCCAAGCATAGGAAATCCATAATTAAAATGCATAAACCAAACGAAATTCGATTAATCAGTAATATCAAATAAGGCTTAGGAAAAAAACTAGGATGGATGGAGTTAAATCTTAGATTTTAGAATTTACATAAATTTAGATAATAGTAATTGAACATAATGTACACATGCGATATCATCTCATGATATCTATATGTAGACATAATCGGATTTGACTCAACCCTGGATTGACTCACTGTTAGTGTGATGGGTGCCGCTAACGGAGCAGGACATGCTTACCCATTCCGGAGTACCTGATGTCACTCCCGGTTTTCATGGGAGTTCACACTATGAGTGCCTTAGTTCTTTATGTTATCTTTTTATTTCCGTGCATTGTAGCTGTCTCACGTCCTTGTTTTGTCTTTGTTTTTATCTGTTTCCGTTTTTGCCATGTCTTTTGACTTCGATTTTTGTAGTCATCGCTTCCCTTGTTCCTTCGGTATTCTACTGCCGTTGTTTGATGTACAAGTACACCATATCTAAGAAAATGATGAGCATACGTCTCCAACACAGGGAATTATGTTACCAACTCCACACTGCACTAAACGAAAAAAGCATGTATTAAATATTTTACGAAAGGATATGGAGTAAATAAACATGAGACCATAACACATATTTTGACTCCAACTGCCATAATTTTTATGAGCTGGATGACCATTTCGGAAATTAATTCCTCACCAGCAGCATTAGAACCCAAACAAAGGAGATCAATAATTTCAAAAAATGTGTAAAATACATAAAACAAAACGAAATTCAAATAATCAGTAATATGAAATACAGCGTTGGACAAAACTGCGATAGAGAAAGTTAAACCTTAGATTTTAGAGTTTGTTTACATGAATTAAGATAATAGTAATTAAACAATGTGTACACATAAGATATTATCTCATGTACAAGCACACCATATCTAGGACAAATAAGGAGCATACATCTCTAACACGGGGAATTGTTTTAACAACTCCCCACTGCATTAAAAGGCAAACTTTTACGAAAGGATATGAATTAGATAAACAAGAGACCATAACACATATGTTGACTCCAACTGCAATAATTCTAATGAGCTGTATGGCCATTTCGGAAATTAATTCCTCATCAGCAGCACAGACCCCAAACATAGGAAATACATAATTTCAAAAAATGTTTAAAATGCATAAAACGGAACGAAATCCGAATAATCAGTAATATAAAATATAGCTACGGACAAAACTACGATTGAGGGAGTTAAACTTTAGATTTTAAAATTTACCTAAATTTAGATACAAAAAATGTAATAGTAATTGAACAAAGTGTACACATGATCTTTTGTCTCATGTACAGGTACACCGTATCTAAGAGCTTACATCTCTAACAAGGGGTAGCATGACGGGTTCAAATAGGGATGGTTTTACAATAAAGCACTATAAAACCCTATTGGAAATTGACATTTCTATATCTCAAAAATTATATTTATAGCTGCATGAATCCTCATAATCAAATTATATAGCATCTAGTCCTAAAGCATTTAGAAATTCAGAATAGTTATTGTTGCCAATGAAACAATACCAAAAAGTTGAAAATTTAGAAAAACATATTTTCTACTGTATGTTCAAATTTCGATTTCAGCCTTTTTCGTTAAATACTTTATGAGGGGAACCCCCGCCATTTTTTTGGGGGGGGGGGATTGTAATGCTAAAAATCCGATTTGAAAGTCCATTTTGGAGACGTATTTGTCTCACCCTTATAACGTTTTTGTTTTTATTAAAATATCTACAAAAGCTAACAAATTTTACTCCTAAGATAGACGACATTGACAAATCTATCCAACTGCTCCTAATTATATCTGTTCAGTGGGTTATGAGAGTGTTTGTATAATACACTTCATTGTACTTTATGATACTTGGTTATCGGTATAATGCCCTTAAATGTCCACACAAATCTGATGTTGCAGTGTACCTCAGTTCTAGTAATGCATGTATCACCGAGAAAGCTATAAAGAGTTAATGACATTAATAACAACATGCATATTTGATTTGATCGGTAATTTGTATGAGATTTCAGTCAACGCATCAATGTAAAGAAAGAAATATACCTGGGGATATATACATCTACAAAAATACACACGTTTTTTCTATTTTACCTATCAATAATCAGTTTCCCGATTTCTTGATTTTTTTTTTTTCAAAAATCTATTCTATCAATTTAGTTAATTACCGATAATAAGAATAATATAAGTTTTGTTTTTGATACTGAAAAAATTGTCTCCAAGAACAGGCTCATCTATTATTTTCGTCCATTAATTTTGGTTTTAAAATCAAAACATTTCTTTTTCTTTATGATCTATTTCATGTATCAAAATCGAAAGCAATGTTCGTTAACATGTGTAGATGATTTCATGATAGACTGTCATGTATATTTTACAGAAACCTTCAAGACAACAATTTATCAAGACTTCCAGTTGGTATATTTGATAACCTTATTACACTTATACAGCTGTAAGTATATATCTATCCTAAATTGTAAACGTGAAAAAGCCAAAATAAAAGTAAACACCTACAATGGCCAAAGTTTGCAATCACATGCCACAATCCACAGGGGAACCATAGAAGAAAAAAAAAGCGTAACAGGCTAGAGACAAACATCAATCACTAAAGGAGTTCGGGTTAGCCGGACTTGGTACCGGCACTGGAAAAAGCTAGTGGTAGAGTTAAACCGGTTTATTGGTATACAAACCCCTCTTTCTCTATCCCTTGTATTATTTGCTGTGTATCGATATACTACGATTTATACGGGACTTTTAGTTGTATGTGATACCGTAAATATAGTTTCATCTTCAGGTATGAGTTAGTCAAAAATATTTCTTTCCTCGAGATAGTTAAATTTCGGTTTTCTACTTGCAAATTTTTACGAGCATGTTAAATCGTAATTTCACTTTCGCGAAGAAAGAAACATGTTTAACTCGCGACCTAGCTGAATGAGAAATTGTTTTCTCCCATGAAATGTTTGCAAAATGCGAACAAAATCTAAAATTGTTGGAAATATCTCGCGGACGTTAAATCAACGCCCGTTAGTTTTAAAGTCGTGTACACATTTTAACAACTGCAGAGAATGAGAGAAATGGCTTTTCCCTTATTTCTATCAAATTTAACCAACGCCTGACTGGTGTGATATAAATATTTCTCTTTTCTAGTGAGAGAACAGCACACATGAAATATCCCGCCAAATCTATTCGGAACATAATCCCCGATGTGTTACATTATTTCATTTGAGAAACATTTTCTACAACTTGAACACGTTAATTATGAAATTTTTCACATCTTGTTAAATAAACTTTCAAATGTTTAAAAAACCAAGCAAGCCTCGTTTTCTAACATTTGCAAAATTTATTCAACTCGATGTTAGATATTTCTTAATCAGCTTAATTTTCGTTGTAGAAACTATTTTTTTACTACACGAAAAAAGACATATCAATACGTCCAGTAGGCATCGCTGATTAACTTAACCATGTTGATCAAAGGAAATTTTTATGTTATATTGTAACGTTCAATTAGTGTTAACTAGTTTATTGAAATATAGGAAATAATGCTCATGTGAAAACAGATATAAGTACAACTTCAGTTAATTAATAGTTTTTTTTTTCAACAGGTATCTGTTGATTAATTAGATAAGAAAATTCAGTAATTCAAACCAAATGGTATTTTAAGCACCCATTCCAACTTCAAATTAAACAAAATTTCCTTTCTCAGAAGTTACACATTGTCTTTTAAACAGTTCTGTAGTGCTCCCAAGTTCTGATAATGCATGTATCATCGAGAAAGCTTGAGATGGTAAATAATTAAAATTGCCGCAAATATGTTTCACAATTTCATTTGTCATTTGGTAATGGGTCTGGAGCTTGCAAATCAGTTAATTGCTAGTAGTCTTTCGTGATTTCATATTTATGTCCGTTTAGTTCTTTCCGTTTCATTTTTCACAATGGACTCAGTCCTGTTTCTAAATGAATTTTACTGTTGTTACGATTGTTTTTTTTATGTTTTTTTTTTGGTTTTTTTTTTTGTTTTTTTTTTTGTTTTTTTGTTTTTTTTATCACATTGGCTAAAGGGGAAGGTTTGGGCCCAATAAAACTAGTTTAACCCCGCCGCAGCAGATTTGCGCCTGTCCTAAGTCAGGAAATTTATTAAGCCTTTGCGTGTCTTGTCTTTTTTCTAGTTAAGTTTGATTTATGTCTATAGGAGTCTAGGATGATGTTTATTTCGCTGAACTTGATTACTCTTTATTCAGGGGCTGAGTCCAACCTGCCGTTGGGTGTGGGGTTTTCTCACCGTTCATTGAAGATCTTATGGTGGCTTTGAGTTGTTATTACTCCCTTTTGGGTCGTTGTCTCTTTGACACATTCCCCGTTTCACTTCTTTTTTCTACAGTACAGATTGGAATCGAGTAGGATGAAGAATCCCATAAGTACAACCTGGAATTTCAATTTCTACTAGGACAAATTGAGATATTCTAATTTGTAATATTAGGGGGATTCTGGATTCTTCTTAATTTCTATTGATTTTCATATTGGATAAATCAATTAATAGGAATCGGGGAAATTACTAAAATTCAAAGCAAAAACTTATTATTTTAGAAGAAATGTTTTTTTAAATGTAGAAGGACGGTATTATACAATTTTGACTGTCTTATTCATCATTTGGCATTTCCGATTTCTTAAATACTTAAAAAGATTTCATTTACAGTGAGCAAATGCTATATTATTTCTTTTTGAATTTAAGTTAATTACAGAAACGCACTACTTTAACATTTAATAACAAATTAAACACGATAATAGGATACCTGATACAACGGCAGTAGAATACCGAAGGAGCAAGGAATGTGATAATTACAAAAAATAAAGTACATAGAGATGGTAAAAACGAAAAAGACAGAAAACAAATATAAAACAAGGATATGAGACAGTTATAAGTCAGTGATATACGACATTCAGAACTAAGGCACTCATGGTGTGAGCTTCCATGAAAACCGGAAGTGACATTAGGTGCTCCGGAAGGGTAGATTAACAATGAAAGATATGGAGTAAATGTATATGAGACAAAGTTTTTGCAAATACATGACTAACCCAAGCAATGGAACAACGCTTTTATTGTTGTTCTTCATCTTGATGTAACCATGAGGCCTTCAACAATGAGCTATGCCCATTTCTCAACGTAAGTTTAGGACGTTAAGCATGCCCTGTCCCCCTATCCTAAAAATAGGAGATATACTGATTTTACTTAATATACAGATTTATATTTCAAATCAAGTGAGGGGTTAAAATCAGCATGATACATTCTTGAATATAATCAGTAGAAATTGTTTGTTCTTCAGATTTAGTTATTGTTGAAACAGGCTCGGTATTTTAGCAGATTCCTATTATTAGGATGAGTTCTTCTCATTTGCTATTTTATGAAAAAATGGTTAATTTATCAATTGGATTTCGGCTGTTGACAATTCTGTTCGGTAATGTTATTATCCTCATTTTCAAAAGCTTCAAAATACCGCATGATACAGAAAAAAAAACACAATTCATTTTTTTTCAACATTTGCCGGAACTCTATCGGTAATATCAAAAGCAGAACAGATATTTCATATTTTGTGAAGAAAATCGCATTGTTTTTCATTTCTACAGGAGTTACATACTGTGGTTTTCTACAATCTTCATTCAAAGACCACCATTTTTAACATTATCAATGAAAGGAAATGGAGTAAATGTACATAAGACAAAGTCTCTACCAATACATATGGAACAACGCTTTTATTGTTGTTCTTTATCTTGAATTCAACATGAGGCCTTCACCAATGAACTTAGTCTATACTTAAATAGAATGTGTCAAAGAGACAACGACCCAAAAAGGAGTAACAACAACTCAAAGCCACCATAAGATCTTCAATGAACGGTGAGGAAACCCCACACCAAACGACAGGTCAGAGTCGGCCCCTAAATTAAGAGTAATCAAGTTCAGCGAATGAAAACCGTCCTAGACGCCTATAGACATAAAGTGAACTAAGTAACTAAGTAAAAAACAGACAAGACACACAAAGGCTTAATAAATTTCCTGACTGAGGACAGGCGCAAACCTGCTGCGGCGAGGTTCAACTTGTTTCATCCCCCCTATAACCAATATGATAAATAAAAAAAAAACAATCGTAACAACAGTAAAATTCAGTTAGCAACAGGACTGAGTCAGTTGTGAAAAATGAAACTGAAAGAAGTAAATATGTGGACATAAACATGAAATCACAAAAGACTACTAGCATTTAACTGACTTGTTCAAGGAAACCCCTTAGCACAGCCTAAATCAGAATCCATAGCTCGCTATTGAACAATGTCACATCCATGTCTTACTTAGCCCATGAATGCGAAATAGTCAAGAAACATAAACGTGGACCGCTATGAGATATCTGTTTCCCAGATGACAACCGATCTTTCTCTTTGCCACTAAAGTTTGTTTTTCCTCTACCGGATTTGACTTTACTACCGGAGTTGACAGGTTCAACACGGCGGGTGTCTTATAAGAA
Organism: Modiolus philippinarum; assembly: GCA_002080025.1. Taxonomy (NCBI): domain Eukaryota; kingdom Metazoa; phylum Mollusca; class Bivalvia; order Mytilida; family Modiolidae; genus Modiolus; species Modiolus philippinarum. Next base: position 122,391 of record MJUU01058243.1, read on the forward strand.
GCGGGAGATGCTTACTCTGCCCATGCACCTGATCTCACCCATGGTTTTATTGGGTTCGTGTTGTTCATTTTTGTAGATGTGCGTGTCTTCATTTTCTTTTCTGTGCCGTGCTCATCTTATGTCTTCGTTTCTTTGTTTTTCCGACGTTGCCATTGTCCTTGGATTGTTCTTTTCAGACCGACGGTTCGGTTCTCACTTACTTACCTAGCAAAGCGCTCTTAATGGTCTTCCAAATATTTTAGTTTAATCTGCACTGAAGAGTCATAAGTTGTCGAAAAGCGCATATGCAGAATATAAATCGATAGTTACTTCGGTATTTTGTTAATTATTTACAATCGCCGTCATCCGTTGCCCGACAAACGCATTGGTGAATAGATACAACATTAAGTCAAACACATGGCGCTCTTGAGGTGGATTGTGAGAAAATTAGGCATAAAGAATAGTGAGATATGGGCACTATAGACAGGTCGACAGAATAGCATTTTTCAAATTACAAAAAATAATAAATTGTTAAAATTTGAAAGTATGATAATGTATAATAAGTGACATCCCTATGTTACATTCACATCTTGGTTCTATTTAGTTCTAGGTATTGAATGACTTGAATGACGCCAAGTTGCAAATGACCAAAGATCAAACCCCACAATAACTTTTAATTCATTGCATTTGTTTTGCTTTCCTTTTGATATAATTTTATGTTGTATATTATTCTGTATCTACACACAAAATTAACAGAAATCAGTAAAACTTAAAATGAAGAAAATGGTAACAAATAAATATCTTAAACTGTGAGTTGCCTGATATTCAATTTCATTATACGACAGTTTCAAGAATTATTGCACAATTCTAAAAATAAAATAAAAGTCGGAATAACGAACTATCACTAAGTCAATGCAAGTGAATTGACAAAATTATATCAATCATGGCCGCCGGTATTACAAAATGAAGATCCTACAGGGAATTGAAATTATCCACCAAAATACATAGTCTGTGACTTGTACATGTTGTAAGGCTCTAAAATTATACATACATGTAGATATACCTTATATTAATACCCATGAATGTTTTCTATTATTCGGCTTAAATGAAGAACCAATCCTACCAATTCGAAATCTGTAATAAAATGTATGGGTCACGATGTTTGTTTTCTGTAGAATTGAGCTGAAAGTTTGCTCATTTTAGCCATTTTTTCACCTAAATCTACGTTGATAGCACGGGAAAAATATGGAAAAGCAATTTTCATTTTAATAAAAATGAACCTTTTATCCATGAGATTTTTTTTTATGTATTTTTGTAAATGTATAGTTAACAATATGATCTATCGATTACAATGAAAATGTATATGTCAAAATGCGTTGAACGCAGATGTGTCCGGATAAAAATTATTTATAGGAAAAGGGAAGTAATTCGCGGCAAAATATGACGTTTCACATGTGTAATTGAATTATGACGTCACAAAGAAAAATCTGTCAGAATACCGTTCTGGTCCGAAAATCAAACCTAACCCGACTCTTTATTTTTCAAATGCACAAATGAACTGCGCAGCACAATAGTGTCTATCTACTTTAATAATAATGTTTTCCCAAAACTCATCTCTGGCCAAGTATTTCGAAACTCTGCGTCAACAAAGAGTTAATGGCATATAGGTAATAGTCCAGAACAGTCGCATTTACTGCAAATCTATACGTTTTTACTTGATTTCCCAGATGACAACAGATCTTCCCCTTTAAAGCTTTACTGTTGTTTCCTCTACCGGAATTGACTTTACTACCGGATTTGACATGTTAAACACGGCGGCTGTCTTATTAGAAGCAGGAGATGCTTACTCTACCAGTGCACCTGATCTCACCTATGGCTTTTTGTTGGGTCCGTGTTGTACGTCTTTGTGTGTGTGTGTGTGTGTGTGTGTGTGTGTCTTCATTTTTCTTCTCTGTTCCGTACTCGTGTCTCTTCTTCTTTCATTTCTGCCATTGTCCTTGGATTATTCATTTTGGATTAAACGGTTCGGTTCTCACTTACTTTACACTGATGTTTTAATACTTATTACCACATTAATCATATTCACTATACAGAGTCATTGCTTGTATGTATCAAAGTACTAGTAATTACATCTGTTAACAATTCTATAATAGCTGAAGTAATCGTCAAGCAAAACTTTCCCATGGATATTAAAATTACTGTATGTGTTAATTTCAGCTTCCGATATACAGATGATATTATATCACTAAATAGCCCTAACTTTGGTGATTTTCTTCATCTATCCAAATTTCTTCTATTCTATCCAAAAGAGCTCGAAAGGATACTACAGATACTTCCAAATCAGCCTCGTTTCTTGACCTTCATCTCGAAATTGACAACAGTGGTACACTACAAACTAGGCTATATGACAAACGCGATGACTTCACTTTTCCAATAGTCAACTTCCCTTTTCTGTGTAACAACATTCCAAAAGCACCGGAATATGGAGTTTACATTTCCCAAATCATACGCTACTAAAGGGCCTTTGGTCGATACAGTGACTACCTTGATAGAGCTCTGTTGCTTACAAATAGACCACCTAAGCAAGGGTACGTTGCCCATAACTTGAGTTCATCACTACAGAAGTTTTACGGTCGACATCACGACCTTGTGGACCGCTATTGGATATCTGCTTCGAGATGACAACATATCTTTCTCTTTGCCACAAAAGTTTGTTTTTCCTCTACCGGATTTGACTTTAATACTGGCGGGTGTCTTATAGGAAGCATGAGATGCTTACTCTTTCGGTGCACCTGATCTCACCCATGGTTTTTATTGGGTCCGTGTTGTTCATTTTTGTATAAATGTGTGTCTTCATTTTCTTTTCTATGCCATACTCAAGTTATGTCTTTGTTTCTTTGTTTTTCTGATGTTGTCATTGTCCTTTGATTGTTCGTTTTAGACTGACGGTTCGGTTCTCACTCACCTATTTAGCCCATGGATGCAAAATAGTTAACTTTAACTGTTGAAGCGCTCGTCCGTTGCACGACAAAAACACTCGTGTCCTCTGATAGTGGACATCTACAATATATAGACAAAAACAGGGCGGTCATCAAGTCGATTGTAAGAAAACTTGACATTATAAAATAATGAGATGTTGGCACTAAAGACAAGTGGTCAAAATAACAGTTTTGAAATAACAAAACATAATAAAATGCCAAAATTGAAAGTATGGTAGTGTATCCATACGAGATATTCTTTCATAAATAAGTACACCATAACTGAAATATAAAGAAAGCACAGATCTCTCGCATTGGGAATATTTATACAAACTCCATACTGCAGAAAAAACAAACTCCAGTTTTAAGAATGTATTCTCCTCAGGTTTCAGTCTCGTTCAAATCTCGTTTATGAATAATTCTGAAAACTTTACTTATGAGTGACATTTTTTTATTGATATATATAATATAATGTCTCTCCAATATTATGTCAAAAAATTATGTACCTACGACCAGTTGTTTTCGAGAAATCGAAAATTCTAATTTTTGACCATTTTTAAACCATTGGGCCGATGCCACTGCTGGGGGACCAGAGGTCCCCGAGGGTATGCACCAGCCCGATAGTCAGACTTGTCTGATATGAAAATTTTACCTTGCGTTTTATAGAATTTGACTGTTTTTATCAAAATTCTAACCCCTTAAAAATATCGAGGCTTCATTCCGTGTATGGCACTCGGTAGATGTCCTTGGTACTGGATTTGGCTTCCTATTTCGATTTATTTGGTAATGAGTACTTCTTTTATTACAACTTTTGGATTATGGCTTTCAAACTATTTGATTTTAATGCTGCTGATGAGAGGTTACTCCTTGAAACACATGTACAGCATAACGAAATTTACTGTTTCTTTAATGCAACTTCGGTATTTTTTTGTATTATGACCATTGATCTCCGTCAGAATCTAGCTGATTTTGGGGTAGGGGTAAATCAAAAAAATAATTCGAGATAAGTATTCATCTTATTCATATCATTTCTTTTTTAAGTTCTTCAAGATATAATTTTCCAACTATTTAAACAAAAAATGGTGAGTTTTGACTGTGTAGTTGATTGGAATTTTGAAAAATCAAGATTTTTACAGATTTTATGAAGTCTTGAATTTGACCAAAAAAAGCAACATTTTCTTACAAAATTTTCTTATATCATCACGGGCCTATATTTTTTATTAGTGATATTTCTTCAGACTCGTCTAACAATCTGGAAACTTTGAGAGAAAACTTGATGCCAGAAATTGATATTTTAACCCAAAATGGCCCCAAAATAGGCCAAAATTGGTGAAATTTGCTCAAAATCGTCAAATAACTAAATACCGAAGTCACTGTGAATTTACTGTAAATAGAGGTTTTCAAATGACTAAATCACAAAAAAATGCACATGGACATATGGTTTTCTTTTCAAAAATGAATTTTTCAGGGTCTAACATTATAAAAATGTAGGTTTCGGGAAAAAACTTGATGTAGGAAAAATTTTACCCCTAAGGAGAATCATCCTTTAATTAACACTGAAAGGATATGGATTTAATTCACACGAGACAAAGTCTCTTTAAATACATCTTCCGGAGCACCTGATGTCACTCCCGGTTTTCATGGGAGTTCACACTATGAGTGCCTTAGTTCTTAATGTTATCTTTTTATTTCCGTGCATTGTAGCTGTCTCACGTCCTTGTTTTGTCTTTGTTTTTATCTGTTACCGTTTTTGCCATGTCTTTGGACTTCGATTTTTGTAGTCATCGCTTCCCTTGTTCCTTCGGTATTCTACTGCCGTTGCTTCAAACAAAGCAATGAAACAACCCTTTTATTGTTGTTTTTTATCTTGAAGTAACAATCAAATTTGTCCTGGATTGATTCCGGTACATATCACAATTTTATTTGTCCAAGTAGAAATAACTTAATACCGCAGTTACTGTGAATTTAATTTCTGCATAATTAGAATTCCGATAACAATGTGCATTTTGATGTATCGATAACCTATGTTGTCGATTGTTTAAATACAAATATATTGTTCCTTGTTTAATGCGTTATATTTTAAAAAATCACGTATCATAGAAAATTCTAAAAAAGAGAGAAAAAAAAATAAATAAAAAAAAGAAGAAAAAAAAACTAAACAAAACGAAAACAAAAACCGAAAAAAAAAGTTAAAAGGTATTACTTTAATTTATATACTTATTTACATTCAATTAATTTTATAAAAGATTACGCTTAAACCAGTTGGTATCAGCATTTCAACGATTTGTCTTATTTTCTTTCTTATTTTTTCAGATGGTTAAATGGAAACAGTTTATCTAGCTTCCCCGAGGAAATATTTGAGAGTCTTTTAAAACTTGAAATACTGTAAGTATTTATCAAAGAACATTTATTAATTCATTTAACGTTTAGATACAATGCCTTTTACATATTACCATGAGCTTGGCAGTAATTTAGAAAGTGGGGACTTGAAAACTAGATTGTTTTGTTTTCGTGCATAACTAATTTTATCTTACTCAGTGTTAATCTAATGTGCACATTTTACACCGGAACAATAATTCTTATCAGATATCATGCGAGAAGTGCTCAAAAAAGGGTTTTGATTCTTTTCAATTACAAATTCCTTTTCATTATTTTTTTTATATTATGCGAGAAGTGCTCAAAAAAGGGTTTTGATTCTTTTCAATTACAAATTCCTTTTCATTATTTTTTTTATATTATAGGGACAAGGGGAAACAGAAAGGACAGGTTTGGGACTCATAAACTGGCTTAACCCTACCGCTGACTGTCCCGAATTCCTATCGTTATTTACCTTTGTCGTTTATCTTATCTAAGTTTTTTTCCGTATTTTTGTTATTAAATCTACGGAATATCCCTTTCGTACAAAACTCTGTCCATATTTTGACTTTTCAGTTAGATCCTTTTAATCATTTGTTCTCTATCAAATTTTAAAAACCTTTTACTGATAGTTTTCCAAATGTTAAAGCTCATTGTTGAAGGCCTCATGGTGACTTCAAGATGAAGAACAACAATAAAAGCGTTGGTTCTTTGCTTGTTTTTACCATGTATTTGTAGCATGTGCATTTACTCCATATCCTTTCATTCACCATTTGATTTCATCTGTACTAAGGAGACCTGCACGGACTGCTTACTTTTAAGTATATGAAAATGAAAAAAAATCACGGATTAAAATGCAGCAATTGACTTCATTAAATAGTTGGGCCTTTAGGAAGTATTGACTAAAATATCAATATTTCATGAACAAATATTAATTCAAATAAAGAAAGATAACAGGTAACAATGGCTGAAAATTACACTAAAAAGGGGCAAAACACAAACGTGAACAAAAAGTTTCCCTATAGTAAAATATACTTAGAAATAAAGCCCAAATTAGGTGAACTTGTACCTCCAAGGCTACCAGACAACTGTCTTGAAAATGAAATTTTGTAAGATAAGCCAAGAGTGCTCACCTGATTAAAGATCTGTCATTATAAATATAATTTCAATTTCAGCTATTGATTTATATTTTACACCGCAACATCCCGTTTATTACCATAATTTATCCTTAAGAGATAGCATAATTTTAGAATTTGAATTGTGACGGTTGTCGAGCTTTTTTAAAAAATTTTAATTTAAGTATCGAGAGTGGATAAAGTATGGTAATAATCGGGATAAAATTGTATAATCTTTTTCTCGAATTATAAATGCTAACCCCGATAATTGTTTTCCGAATAGATTCGGCGGGAAATACCACGGAGCTTTATTTAACATATGTTGAAAATGAAAATTTATCAAACCGGTCAGAAGAAGTTTAAACTTCACGTATCATTATAGAATATCTTTTATTTTTTTCTTTTCTTCAGTAATAATTAGCTAGTTACATGATTTGGATTGAAACTTAATTTACAACAAAACATTTTGCGTAATCATGATGGATACGTTTAAATATAGTCCATGGGCTTGAATAATCCACCGTTCAAACACCCACCCACCCCATCCCCACTTCCAAACTCCACCCATTTTTTGAAGTCCGCTTACATCCCCTCTTTAAAATAAAAAATGTTATCACGAGCATAACCTGCAAGCGATGGTGTGACAGGGCTCATTTTTAGACCCACCTACCGAAATTTTGGAAAATTTCGTTTTTCGTTCAAGTTTTTCTTTCAGTTGCCTCAAAATGTTGACCAAATGCTTCCCAGTTATCAAAAATGATATATCACATAATTTCTTATTGTACGAGCTTTACAAAGAATCCAACTTTTTACAATTTCTATGCTCAATACGTTCCGTAGCGCGATTAAACGTACCCTTATCCCCATGAAATATTGACCTAAAATTGATGGTCTATAAAACCAAAAGATCATCTCAATCTCAATTTTGAAAATTGTTTTTATTTTTTCAATCTATTTTCTTGTAAATAAAATATGTTGACATATTATTTATGAACAAATTTTATTTTCAAATAGAACAAATAAATGGATCTTTTAATATTCCCGTTTTTGACAAAATTTTGTCTTGTTTGCCTAATATTATTTTTAGTTATCAAATATCATTTAATGTAAGTTTCAAAGAAAAGCTTATTATATTTGCTTTTCAGCAATTACAAATAATTGCCATTTTTAGGTAATATAAACATCACACATCAATAAAACTTACCCCTACCCCAACACATTTACTCTAAAATTGTCATTTTTTGTCTATGTTCGCATAAAATATCCAAAACACAAAATGTGTGTTGTATATGACAAGGTTGCATGAAATATATCATGATTTCGTATTTTAACAGCCATTTGTTGAATTAACCTTAATATTTTGCCCGAAATTGATGAAAAGTTGGAATTTTCAACATTTTTGAGATGTCGTAAGTCCACTGTTAAATTGCTATATATAACAAAACAATAGAATATATCTGCAGATATGCCAATTAATTGTTCTGAGTTATACATTAGTTCTCTTAAAACATTGTTTAGAAAAACAAGGAGTGTTCAATGTAACTGTATTTACCTCTACCCCCACAAATTTTCCTTAAAATTGCCAATTTTTTGTCTGTGTTGGGATCAAAATAACCAAAAGCACGAAACATCGATGTTGCAAATACAAATGATGCATGAATACTATTTGGTATTTTAAATCCCACTTGCCAGCTTAAACTCAATATTTGGTCCAGAATTAATGAAAAATGGGAATTTTAAGCATTTAATATTTTTCCAAAATTTACTTTTAAATCGTTATATGTGGCAAATCTGGAGGATTAATCTGCAGATATGCCAATTTATTGTTCGATACAAAAGTTATCTTAAAACACTGTCCTGAAAAACAAGGACTGTACAGTGTGACTCTTAAAACAGAAAATGTTACCCCTACCTCAACAAAATGATTTAAAAATCCCCCTTAACACGTTTTCGGTTAATGGACTTCCAAGTCCGGTTGTCCCGATTTCTTTCGTTGTTTACGTTTGTCTTTTGTCTTATTTGTGTTTTTCCTGTGTAGTTCCCTAGCAAATTGAGGCATGTAATTATAATTTTCATGATAAGCAATGAAGGGATAAGGAGTAAAAGCAAATGAGATAAAATCTCCACAAATACGTGAGAAAAAAGCAATGGAATAACGCTTTCACTGTTGCTCTTCATCTTGAAGTCACCATGAGGCCTTCAACAATGAGCTATGCTCATACATCATAGCAAGTTCAAGACGGTCCCTAGCACTGATTTCAGCGGAATCAATTGCCGGATGTCGAGCAACGCTACATCCATGTTTATTATCTAATGGATGCGGGATCGTCAACAAACATAAAATCAACAGGCAAAGTATTCTTACAATTGATATATTCCATAGTAGGTGTTTCCTGTTGTCCATTTTATTTCATTCAAAATGTTTTGGTTTCATCTACACTGATGAGACATAACTTGTCGAAATATGCATATGCAGAAAATAAATTAACAGTTAGTCCTGTGTTTTGTTATTTAACATACATGTGAACAATGCTTATACTATAACTAATCTGAGATTCTGATTATTGCAAAATATTCAACGAATGATCGAACAACGCAGTAATTCACGAATGCGCGCAGCGCATGAGTGAATTACAGTGTTTTTCGATCATGAGTTGAATATTTTCGATAATCAGAATCTAGGATTAGATATTGTTTTTATTATATAGATCAGTTCTCTCATAATTATTGGTTTAATTTGAGATCCTCTCCATGAACTACGTTTTCCATGTTAATCCGCCGAGACGTTCGACGTCTATTGTGACGTCACTTCCTAGAGTGAAATTATGGAAAATAATTTCATAGTTAATTATCACTTTTCTTTCACTGAGAAATTTCAATCTTTCACCATCCTCTATATAATAAATACTAATATTTTACTTTCTTTGCAAAAGATAAATTTAATATCGTGATATGTAATTTTAACGCAATAATATGGATAAAATCGAATAATTTGGGCGATTTCCGTGAAAAATGGGAATTAAAAGTATGTCAGTATTTACAAAATTCAAAGTTGAATAACAGCTTATAAATCACGCACATGATCTTATTTGTGATATATAGGAGTCTCTGTGTATTTTTTGTTTGTTTTGAAAATGATATATCATTAGACCTTAATACAATGTTTAAGCTTTTCAAGCTGAAATAAATTGTGTTAAATAGTTGTGGGAAGGGGTAAAATGTTTGCAATTTATGAGAGTGAAGCTAGTCTAAAATGTTCAAAAGCATACATTCTAATAGCTTAGATGTAATAAACGATATTTAATCAACATTTTCCAGTTACATATCAAATTCATGAAGTATTTACATATCTAAGTCAAACCAACAAAAATTATGAAAAACGGGAAATTTCCATTTTGCATAAAATTTCGAGCAGAAGGATCAAACAGAGACCTAAATCTATATATACTACTCAACAAAAGAAACGATACATAGATTTTATGAAAAATGATATTTGACTTTTAGAACAACCATAACTCGTAGAAAAAATGTATTTTCTGCACATAGGAATTAAGATTATGTCAAAAAAATTTTCTTACATTTTCTGAACCATATCCGGTCACGGTCAAGGTCACAATCCTGAATATCTGTTTGCAGTCGTAAATAATGAGTATATCCAGTTTTTTTACCAAACCAACACATTTATGAACCGGCTGACTTCAAATTTTTGTTGCTATGTCGAGCATGATTTCCTCAGGCCTTTTTTTTTTTCAAAATACCGTTCTCATAAGCGTTAAACGCGTGTTATGCGATCTTGATGTTGCGACGTGTCACGGGACGTGCTGTCATGTGATATAGCATTTTATGAGCATGTTTCCTTTAGATTAATCAATAGTCTTTAGTTTGTTCTTTTCACATGATAATAAATTTCGAGTACAAAATTCAAGATCGACGGTATTACCGCGCTAAGTCACGTCCACTTTGATTTTGGATTGAACGGGGCATCGAAATGAGACATTGTTTTCAACTTTTTTAAATGGCAAATTGTTAACATGATGAAGTGTCCCAATTATTGACATCAAACATTTCAAATCATACATCAGTAAACTCAATCATCGGGTGAAAAACTACCATTCCGGAGTTTCATCGTATCCGTTTCGGAATTGATTTAAAAATTTGATTATCAAATGCGTGTAGGCGTTCGGTACACCAATACACTAAAATCAAAAATATAAATACAAAAATATTTACAAAATTAATTGTGTATCGTTTCTTTCGTTGAGTAGTTTAAATGATTTTCTGTTTGTCAGCTATAGTGGGATGCAAACCAGAATTTCATTAGACATTATCTTTGTATCATTTAGAGACTGAATATCTTAAATTTCCCTTAATTTTAAGGGGAGGGGTGTAATTTTGGCATTTCTGAACCCACAATCTAAAACTTAACTTTTTTCACACAACATGTCATAAATCATTTTTAAATAGGCATTTATTAATTATATATGCCAATTTGTACGATCCAAAAGTCAGAAAGGAATATTTAAAATTCCGAAAAATTCCCTTTTTCAAAAACTTTATTTCAAAACTTAAAAAAATATATGGACTTTGATGGTTTTATTTTCCAACATTGTATCACAACTGATAAATTAGGCATAAAAACTAGAACAATAACAAAATACCGAAGTTGATGTTAATTTTTTTTCGCATATGCGCATATTTCGACAACTTATGTCTCATCAGTGCAGATAAAACCAAAACATTTGGAAGTAGTCCATTAACCGAATAACATGTTAAAGCTGATAGAAAATAAATAACCAAAAGGACCTAAATAGAAAAGCCAGATGACTTAAAAGATGAAATTCGGGTTATAACAAAAATTCAAGAATTGTATGTGCACGGAAAGTTATTTCAGCGCATGGCCAACACGAAGGCATGCTTAAACGATATAACATCAATATTTTAAGGTTATTGCATTCATTTTCGGATAGAACGATCAACTATATCTCACCTTAACAGTTTAATAGTACATTTTGTACTTAAAAGGTATTTTATATGTCATATAAAGTAAAATCTAAGCCAAAATTCAAAAACATATAAAACATTATAAAACATTTCACCTGTGGGACAAAGAAAAACGTTTTACAATATTATGACTTTGACATTTAACACAATCTGGACACACAAAAGCTATAGTTAATCGTCATATAAGCGGGAAGTTAATGCATCTTTAAACCTGGTTTAACCCACCATTTTATTTAAACAATGCCCGTTCCAAGTCGGGAATATGACGGCTTGCCTAAATGTTCTGTGTTGGGTTGTGTTTTCTCAATTCTGTCCTGCGTTTTACGGATTTTCCTTACTGTTCTCTCCCTGCTATTGCTTATGACTTTTAATTATATTAAATCATTTAATTAATGAATATTTAGAAATTCTCCTTAAATATTCAGGGAGAGGGGTGCTTATTTCGACAGAAGATTTAAACAAAATAATTTGGACTCAATTTGTTGTTTAAACATCATAAAACGTTATTGCATAGACAATTAGAAGATTCATATTCAGATTTTTACGATCCTTATATTGGAAAGTCATAATATTGAAAAAATTGAATATTCCGAAAATTCCAATTTTTCGAAATTTTGACATTTGAAATAAAAATCTTTCGACTTTAATCGTGCTTTTTTCCAGTTAGATCATATCACTTTGGTAATTTGTTTTCTATCATGTGTAATTGATGTGAAATTCACAATACTAAAATGTGTAGACCATGTTATGATTTTTTAACGAATAATCAGTTTTATGTGTGACCATCTTCAGGACACTCCTTTAATAGTCAGCGTATCAACTCCATATCCTAAATCCTCTCAATTTATAAACACAACAACATTTTACCTCATTCAATAAGGCACATTTGAAAAAACTAAAATGTTATGTATACTTGCTAATGAATTATCATTCATATAAAAACAAATATGTTGTGCGATGGCCACGAATTAATTATAGAACAAAATAAAAATGGTATAGTAAGCTACAATTAAAAAGTAAAAAAAAAACACAAAAAATTACGAATTAACAGGAATATAAAAATGACAAAAATGGAAAGAAAGGAAGACTGCCCAACGTTTCGGCAGTATGGCCTTCGACTAGGGGACTACCGGGCTGAAATACGGAGAAGAAAGTGGAAAGGACGAGAGAAGGCAGACTTTATATGTCTTTTAATTTATATATTTTTATGTTTTTTACTTTTTAATCCTGGCCATCTATACCATTTTTATATTATTATCATTCATATCTCGTTCCTTTTCCTCAGAAGACAAAATGCTTTGAAAGTACTTTACAATATCGTAAAACAAGTTTAAGGGAGTATGATTGTCAGAAATTATGTGATTAGAATTAAAATTCTGAATTTTTGTTTTGAAGAAATTTTCTTCTACAGCAACATGAGCAAAAAAATTTGAAAATCCATGTAAGAATTTTTTAGATATAAGACGTCAAAATTTTGGCGGAAAACAGTTCACTCTAGAGTTCTCCTTCATTTTCCTTAAGCTGTTTATATGCCTTAATATATGATTGGAAATTAATAAAATTTTGCATATTGTCTATTATATGTATGTTCAAGCGACTTATGACCAAGAAAATATGACCAATGTGCAAAAAATTAACCCAGTTTGAGTGGATAAGGCCAGAGGATGTTGCATGCTTCAGAAATCTGACGGTCATACTCCCTTAACAAGATTAACATGCATTTGTAGATGGAAGTTATTATGCCATGCCAGACTAAATTTACTGATTGTTATTCCTTCTTCTTCTTTTTCTTTGCCCTCCTCCAATTGCTTTGTCAAATCGGTATTTTATATGAAACGTCAGTGTCACAAATAAAAACTGACATTTTCAGCTAGATTCGCCTCTTCCCGGATTTGACATTACCGGTTTTGACTTTACCCTGGATTGACACACTGACAGTGTGACGGGTGCTGTGCACGGAGCAGGACATGCTTACCCTTCCGGACCACCTGATGTTGCTCAGGGTTTTTATGGGAGTTCACACTGTCAGTGCTTTAGTTTTTGTGTTGTTTTGTTAACTTTTAGTTTTGTCTTCGTCAGTGATGTTTGTGTTACCGATTTGTCCTATTCCATGTTTGAATACTAAAATATTTACAAAAGCTTTTCAAAATTTCAGCTTGGTACTGTTTGAGGGTTAGAGAAGTTACACGTACCATGGTTCTCAATTGGTTTTGTCTCAGGGTTAGAAATGACAATAACCAATCAGTTATCTTACAGATTTTTCACAACATATGCCTGACTGACCGTGTGACGGATGCCGTATACAGAGCAGGACATGCTTACCCTTCCGGAGCACCTGATGTCACTCTTGATTATTGAGAGTTCACACTGTTAGTGCTTTAGTTTTTTGTGTTGTATTTGTAATGTTCGTGTGTTTTGTGGGCATGTGGTGTCTTCGGTCTTCTGTCTTTTGGGGTTCTTGCTTTTGCCTTGTCTCTGGACTTTGATTTGTGTAATCTTGTGCTTTGTTCCTTCGGTATTCTACTGCCGTTGTTTTAACACGACCTGATGTAATTAAATGACACTTGGTATGTTCTTAGGGACATAGACAGAAGTTCTTTGCGGGAAAAAATAAACATTGCCAACATTTTGAAGATTATTAAAAATACGTCAAAATGTCAACGACAATTGATTTTAAGATAACTACCAGGCTACAAAAAAGATAGAATGACCGAAATGGCTGTCTATTGTGTCATCTGTTATTGCTTGCACTTGCAAATTTAGTGTATATTTTGTCTATTTTAGATCTTTGAGTACTAACCAGATGACATCATTACAAATCCAGGTATTTGCAAATTTAACATCACTGAAATACTTGTGAGTATACTTGTGAGAACTTTTAATAATTATAGTGGTGGTCTTTATTAATGCATTCAGTGATTGAAAAGTAGTTTTTTCTCGTTTTACTATAATGGAAAAAAGTTTAGCAACAAATAGTGCAGATAAAAGAGATAATAGCGTCTGTCTATATTTTTTAAAGTGTGTGATAATCGAACCGTTAGTAAAAAACCGAACAATCCTTGGACAATGGCAACATCGAAAACACTGAGAAACATAGACACAACGATAGTACGGGACCAAAAAAAAAAACAAAACAAAACAAAACAAAACAAAAAAACACACATACAGATGAACAACACGAACTCAATAAAAACCATGGGTGAGATCAGGCGTACCGGTAGAGTAAGCATCTCCTGCTTCTTACGAGACAACCGCCGTCTTGAACATGTCACCTCCTGTAGTAAAGGCAAAACAAAATTTTGTTGTAAAGGGAAAGATCTGTTGTCAACTGGGAAACATATATCCCATAGCGATAAGCAAGATAGTGATGTCGACAGTAAAAAATTCTGGAGTGATGACTTTAAGTTTTTGGTAATGTATCCTTTCTTAAGTTGTCTATTTGAAAGCAACTGAGCTCTATCAAGGAAGTCACAGTATTGGCCACAAGCCCTTGAGTAGCGAATGAAATTTTGAGATGTAAACTCGATATGCTGGTGCTTTTGGAATGTTGCTACAAAGAAAGGGGAAGCTGACTATTTCAAAATTGAAGTCATCGCGTGTTGTCATTTTCAAGATGAAGGTCAGGGAAAGCTGAAATTAAAGGACTGGGCCAGTTTTTTGTCCTTATTTTGAAGAAGCCCTTCAATGAATTCAACCTAATAAGAGCGGAGAAACAGATAGGCTAAAAGAGGTGCACAGTTTGTACCTATTGGAATTCCTATGGTCTGTTGAAAAACAAGTCCTCCAAACTGGACAAATATATTGTCGATTAGAAACTCTAACATTTTAATCACTTCTTCCTCTGATTACAAAAACAGGAAAACAGCAAACACCTACAATGGCCAGGAACTACAATCACATGCCATAATTTACAAGCAAACTGCACCAGAAAAACAATAATGAAAACAAGAGACAAACATAAATAACGATAGAAACTCGGGATAGCCGGACTTGGTACCGGCACCAGCAAAAGCCAGTGGTAGGGTTAAACCGGTTTATGGTACCCATAAATACCCATTGTCTGAGTATTTTTTCTGTGATTCTGAGTCGTATTTCACGAAGTATGCCTATGACAATGTACTTATACCTCGGTCGCTGTTCTTAAGGGAGAAAAATCTGTGAATTTTATCTTTCAGCCGAGATTTCAGTTGTTCATGAGGAATGGTAGTGTAAAGTGTTGA
The DNA here is from genome assembly GCA_002080025.1 of Modiolus philippinarum. Lineage (NCBI taxonomy): Eukaryota > Metazoa > Mollusca > Bivalvia > Mytilida > Modiolidae > Modiolus > Modiolus philippinarum. Next base: position 138,039 of record MJUU01058243.1, read on the forward strand.
GAAGTCAAAAGTTTTAATGCTGTTACAATATGATATTTATCTTGATTTGAGGATGTCAAGCCGATCTTTAGAAATTTTTCAATATCCACATTTCATTTACACCATGTCTTGAAAAGTCACAGTATTTTTGAAGGCCCTCTTTTACGGCTATCAAGATTGAGGTTAAAAATTAAGAAAGAGATTGGTTTTGTGGGATATTTTGCAGATCCAGCAATGTACCGTTGTTTGTATGGGCATTTGTGTAATATTGGTACTCAGAACAAGGAAGGGAGATCGGTGTCTTCATCTTTGGTTAAAATTCCAAAGGAAAGCAAGACATTTTTAACATTTCTTTAATCTTGTGCCATCTCGGTCAAAACAAAAAGAAAACATTGAAAGAAATGGATATGCAAATGATGCCCCAGATTGTTTTTATGCAAAACAAAAAAACGAACAAAACGTTTTTCATTAGCAAATTGGTAATGTAAAGGTAACGGATCTTGCGTCTTTTCCCAAAAACCAAAGTCAATGCTAATTTTTGGACCATAATTTGCAATTGATATCTTGAACACCCTAAATAAAGAATTTTTAAGATTGAATTAAAGAAAATAATGGATATTTTTATCTGAGATGTTCAGCATTTAAAGTAGTAGACCAAGGGGAAACTCAAATTTTCTTTGAATTTGCAGTATGTAACAAATATGAACTGGAGATGGGTTGTTGTCTCCTTGACATTTAACCATTTCCTTTCTTTTTAATATTTCAGACTTTTCCATTGTCCTTGGACTGTTCGTTTTTATCTACCCTACTATACTCAAAGTTAACAATATGAACAGTTTTGCGTTATATTTTGTATCTATGGTTCACAGAAACACCCTCATTCTTTAACACGGTGCGGGTTATTCACACTGATAATTACCGGGAATTCCCATCCTTGGAAATACTGTTAATTTTTAAAATATGGGAAATAATATGAAACATGACTGCATTCAAGCCCTGTTGACATAACAAAAAAATTTCATATGATTTTAAAACTAAACAAGTTATGAAAACATGCCTTTATGAAAGTGCAAGTGATGTTCAATAGTTAAAATTAGAAGACTTTTATTGTTTTACCTACTTTGAATAGTCATAGGATAGTGGAAGAAAATAAAATCCCCCATGTATATATCTATTAAAATATATTTTATCCATTTGCTACACTTTTCACTACATAGTTTTGAAGTCAATTGACAGTATACTTCCCAGTATTGTCCGGTAATTCCCAATATTTCCCGGGAATTTCCTGTATTTTCCACTGTTATGGGAATTATGAGTATTTTCCGCTTTTTTGCCAACCCCGTTTATCGCTCACCTGACAAAATGCGTCTATGCCACGTATGACAAAGTTATGTTTCGTTACAAATGGGGTCGAATGTTCAGCTATGATCTGCTTTGGCAACCGTGCTTTTGTCTGATCCTATAGAAATGAGTAATCCATGCAAAGGACCTTCCTTACATCATTCGAATACAGTTTAGTTAAATTTGCTAAAAAAAAATTCAAAAAAAATGATGAAAAGGAGAACAAATACTTTGAATATAAAAAAAAATGTCCTTGGATTATTCGTTTTGGATTGACGGTTCGGTTCTCACCTACTTAATGGTCCACTGGACATACTTTTTGTCAAAAGTAGGTTGGGATGCAAGGAAATACTCCATAATGGAACATATTTATGCTATCCATATGTATACTGGGTTTGCTTTTTTTTTTGAAGATTGGTGAATAAGATGGAAGACAATAACTATAAAGTTAGCAAAGCTAATAAGAATCAATCAACTGTCATATCATAATATTGACAATAAAGATAAAAAACACGCATCACATCATATTTCTCTCATCAGATTACACACATAACACTGAAAACCTGAATCTGATCAATGGTTATAAATTGTTTGAGGTGGTTCCGGGGTCTGAGTGAAATCTTTTAGAATTTATCAATAGTTTCCCGAATTGAAGCTTAAAATTGAACATCCAAAATAAGAATATAAAAAGTGGGGGTCACGGCCCATATAAGCTCCAAATCTTGCAGCAAAAATGGAACATTCTAGTTGAAATGTTCAGGAAAATGTCAATTTTATAAAATTACCTTAGGTTACATGTATGAGAACTTTGATAATTTTATATATTGCTAGCCTCTTTATTGAACTTTCTAAAAACAAAAAGAAATATATTACAACGTACGTTATAATCTAGTTATTTCACAAAATCAAAATTTTCATAGTGATATATTTTTTCTTTCAAATACCTCCCTTGTTTAAATTTTTATTTCAAACAATTCTACAGTTCAAATACTATCCTGAATTTTCTGTCAAAAATAAATGCTAGACAAAGAGAAGTGGGCAAATTATTTGTGTTGTAATAGCTTATAACTAACTACCGAAGTTACTGTGAATTTAATTTCTGCATATGCGCATTTTGACAACTTATGTCTCTTCAGTGCAGATAAAATCTAAACGTTTGGAAGACCATAAACTCAAAGAGATGTAAGCGACATATTTTCAATATCTTTCCAAATATCAAAATTTTTGTACATTTTTAATTTAATAATACCTATCTGGAAAGTGAAGGACACAAACAAAATCTGCTGAAAAGAATCTTATTAAATAGTGTAAACTAAACCACATTTAAAAACATATATATTTACAATAACTTAGGTATTTTGATAAATGTTACTACTCGGCCTATCCTGGTGGACTGTAAGTCCTCAAGAGTATTCATCAACCTAGGCAAACAATTCGGTTTTGGCCAAAAATCCGATTATTTTAAACTTGAAATATCTAAAGAAGTATGTACGGTAAGGGGTATAGTTTGGCCCCTGAAATAAAGACCCTTATATTTTATAAAATTATGTCTCAAAATACAATTCAATATCAGTATATAATAAACAACGACAGGTTTTCCCAAGTCTTTTTTGTTTGTAGAAAAAAAATAACTCAAAAATCCGACAAATATAAGCATTTTCACAAAAATGGACTAAGATTACCAAAATCCTTACATATTTCAGTGCAGGAAACATATAGCGCATGCATGTGCCAATGAAATTTTTGCTTGAAAAGTTGGCAATTTTATGTATTTTCAACATATCAAAAAATCTCAATGGCACAAGCATGCGCTCTATGCTGTCTGTGCCAAAATATTACAAAAAATTGACGAAAATTTATCGATTTTCCGCAAATCTGAAAGAAGCATGATATTTGTGACGTCACAATCAGGATTTAATGACGTTACTGCACCAATTAACTTGAGTTTTGAATTAAGCAATATAACAACTGTGATATACCAAGTAAAGTTTAAAGGAATACTGCGTTTGAAAATATAGCTAGAACTGGGGGCCAAATATGCCTCTTATCGTACATACTCCTTTAGGAAAATTAGGTTAAAAGTAAGAAGTATCTCCCCGTGTATAGCTCTGTCCTAAGATGATTTTTGCTTTTCTATTTAGATCTTATTGGTAATTTGTCCATTATCATTACAAATATTTCGGTTTATTGATTTACAAATGCTTTGGTTTGATCTACAGTAAAGAGACATAAGTTGTTGAAATATGAATATGCAGAAACAATTCACAATAACTTCGGTATTTTGTTATCTGTAAGCCTAAAGAAAATGCCAAGAAAATCAGCTAATTACTTTTACTTTGCAGATTGTTGCAAATTCGTTGTAATTTCTTAGAAATACAAAATACCAAAGATCACAGGTATGATGTATACGCGTTTTAAGGAATAAACTTAAATCAGCAGCATTGGAATTACAAAAAATAATGAAGGCTATAATCAAATGGAGGAAATCGAATGTTCAATTTTCGGTGTAATGCTATTTTAAAGAAAATCGCAAGGATATTGTAATTGTCCAGAAAATCAAATGTCATGATGAAGTTTACTTCAATTACAGAGTTTTACCAGTGTTGTGTAACTGTTCAGATAATAAAATGGTTGCTCTGCCATTTATCAAGAATGCAAATTTCAATGTTACGATGCAAGGAAGAAATAAGAATTCTATTAAGTTGATTGAATGGTTTGAATTAACAAGGAACTGCAATTGTAAGTTATCTAGCTTTGAAAATGTTTGTACAAACACACAGACATTGATCTGAATTCACACCTATCAGGGGAATCTTAACACATACATATTCACATCAATCTGAATTCAGTACTATATCATGGGAATCTTAATACATAAACATTCATATAAATCTCGGGTTAGTACTATTTAATGGGAATCTAAATAAATAAAGGCAAGGAAATGGGAAAGGTTTGAATACAATTCAACAACCGATGCATCTGCTGATGGACTGCAATTCAACAAGAGTATTAACCAACCCAGTAACCAGTACGTAGGTGTTGGAAGAAAACCGATTTTGTATGGAAACTTGCAGTATCTAAATATATTTTTTTTCAAAACTAAGGAGTAACTCTGTCTTGCATTGATTTGTCCTTAGCTGATTTTCGTTGTATTTGGAATTATTGTTGGCTTTAATGTAATTCAGTTCTTGTGAGCGAATGGTGTCTACATAATCTAAAAGCTGGAATTTGTCAATAGTAAGGATATCATCAATATACAGTGCTTGTACAGTAAAACATAACCAATCACACCATTATACCATACACCATACAAAATGCACCATTACACCATACACCATGAACCATTACACCATATACCATACACCATCACACCATACACCATTGCACCATATACCTTACGCCATACACCATGCACCATGCACCATACACCATATGCCATGCACCATACACCATGCACCATACACTTTATATCTTACAATGTACACTATACACTATGTCCAGTACCATGTATTTGCATTTTGGTTTTTTTATTTTATAGTGGCCGGAACATACAAGAAATGAATTTTATCTTTTTGTAGGACAAAATAAAGATTTTCAATAAAAATTTGTCTCCGCGAGATCTCATTTTTCAGTCTCAACTACAGAATACTTTCCACAAAGCTTGTTATTTACAATCGTGTAAATAAAATAAAGGGTGATACAGATTTTCGTTTGCCGTATTTTATTTCGCGTGTTGCTTTTTCTCGCTTTTGAAATGTCATTTTTGCCATCTTCTTATTTATTAAGTATTTCCTTTACATCTTTCGATTATCGAGTGTACATTAACACACAGGGGCCGGTAACATACGATATATTGATAGACCGGGTCCCATATATATGTATAAGAATATGGGACCCGGTCTCCACCGCCTATCAATATCGTATGTTACCGGCCCCTGTGCATTAACATATCATTATGAAGGCGGCAAAGGCTTAGGGTTACATTGTATCATCGTACAGCGTCCATAACCTTTTTTTCGTACACCAAACACGATCTTATTTCACGTGAAATGTATATTGTACACGAGAATTTCGATATTTCTTCCATCAAAGATCAAACAGAAGCTATTTCTATTTTTTATACACCGCACAATGACTCATGCCTTTAAAACCCTCATTGATCATATGAATAGAGAATTGGAGTACTAGGTGGCATTTGCACCATTTTGCATACTATCTATGTCCCTATTGTAGCATATTTTCAGTAAATTTGTACAAAATTTGAGTACTAAATGGTATTTACATGATATCGTATAATATCGATATCCCTATTGTTGCATATTTTCAGTAAATTTGTACCAAATTTGAGTGCTAGATGGCAGTACATCATATCGCATACTATTGATATCCCTATTGTTGCATATTTTAAGTATATTTGTACCAAATTTGAGTATCAGATGGAATTTACATCATATCGCATAATATCGATATCCCTATTGTTGCATATTTTCAGTAAATTTGTACCAAATTTGAGTACTAATTGGCATTTACACTATATTGCATACTATCTATATCCCTATTGTTGCATGTTTTCAGTTATTTGTACCAAATTTGAGTACTAGATGGAATTTATATTATATCGCATACTATCAATATCCCTATTGCTGTATATTTTCAGTAAATTTGTACCAAATTTGAGTATTAGATGGCATTTACACCATATCGCATACTATCGATATCCCTATTGTTGCATATTTTCAGTATATTTGTACCAAATTTGAGTACTTGATGGCACCTACATCATATTGCATGCTATCAATATCTCTATTGTTCCATGCTTTCAGTAAATTTGTACCAAATTTGAGTATTAGATGGCATTTACACCATATCGCATACTATCTATATCCCTATTGTTGCATGTTTTCAGTAAATTTGTACCAAATTTGAGTATCAGATGGAATTTACATCATATTGCATAATACCAATATCCCTATTGTTGCATATTTTCAGTAAATTTGTGCCAAATTTGAGTACTTATTGGCATTAACACCATATCGCATACTATCAATATCCCTATTGTTGCATGTTTTCAGTATATTTGTACCAAATTTGAGTACTAGATGGCATTTACACCATATCGCATACTATTGATATCCCTATTGTTGCATGTTTTCAGTATATTTGTACCAAATGACAAGGTGCGATAAGGGGTAGATTTGGCCCAAGATATCAGTGAATTTCTAAGTTGCACTTCCAGATTTTCTTTTGTGTTGGTTTCAAAGTTGACATCATATTTACAGAAAAAATATAAATGTAAGAACCCATGACGTCACAATAGGTACAGTTCTGACGTCATGAAAAGGCTTCTTTTAAGCATTTCCAAGGAAATATACCGAATTTGGCAGATTTTTGAACTGTTTTCCTGACCGGAAATATCGAGCACATCGAAGAACCAATTAGATAATTTACCCACTTATTGGTACAAATGAATTGAATCTCTCATATAAATATTTTTGTGGTTCTTGCATGTGCTCTATATTTCCTATACAGAAAAAGTAGTCAAAATTGGTCAAATTTGTCATTTTTCTTCAAAATCTTCAATTTGTCCCTTCTTCTACGCTTAAAAACTCAGTAATCATACATTAATATTTGAGAAGTGTTACTGTTTACTGAAGAGCCATACCCATAGAACATTTCAATGAAAAAATTTTGTGAATTCAACCAAATTTATTTTTCAGGCCAAATAAAGCCCTTATCGCCCCCACTCCTTTGAGTATAAGAGGGAATTTACATCATATCGCATAATATCGATATCCCTATTGTTGCATATTTTCAGCAAAATTGTACCAAATTTGAGTACTAATTGGCATTTACACCATATCGCATACTATCAATATCCCTATTGTTGCATGTTTTCAGTATATTTGCACCAAATTTGAGTACTAGATGGAGCTTATATCATATCGCATACTATTGATATCCTTATTGTTGCATATTTTCAGTAAATTTGTACCAAATTTGAGTATTAGATGGCATTTACACCATATCGCATACTATCAATATCCCTATTGTTGCATGTTTTCAGTATATTTGCACCAAATTTGAGTACTAGATTGCATTTACACCATATTGCATGGTATCTCTATCTATATTGTTGCATATTTTCAGTAAATTTTTACTAAATGTGAGTAGTAGATGGCATTTACACCATGTACTATACTATTGATAGCCTTATTGTTGATTCTGTTCAGGAAATTTCACAGCAGCTAGATAGTATTCTGACAAAATAGCATACACCTTATACGTTGCATGGTTTAGACAAATGTGTGCCAAATTTAAGTTTTAGTTGACATTTGCACCAAATCATACTAAATATGAGTGTTTGTAAATTTCTTGCATGTTTTAGGAAACATTATGCCGATGGGAAAATATCATTTTCGCACTGTGAATATTTGGACATCAATACGTCATATCATAATATTTTCTCGCAAGGTTTCGGGATTGTAAAATTGTTGAAAAACATATTACTTTTGTCAAGTTTATGGCAAAAATTATTGAAAAATATTTGTCATGAACCAGCGCGATCTTCGCGAACATAATTTGATCGTCCATCGGCTTTCGGCGGAAAATTCAAAAAGCACAAAAAGCACGATTAATTTTATCATTGTTTTATAAGGTTAACATTTTTTGAAAATGTATTTAATATTAACTTCGATTGCCCCAGTCCCGAGGTGCCATGCAGTTCACATCGTATCGCTCGATCGTGTATCTGGTGTATGGTCTAGAGTTACCGAGTACAGAGTATGGGTTATGGTGCATGGTGTATGGTTCAAAGTGTATGGTGTATGGTTCATAGTGTATGGTGTATGGTTCATAGTGTATGGTGTATGGTTCACGTTGCAACACCATACACCATTACACCATACACCATGAACCATTGAACCATACACCATGCACCATTGAACCATACACCATTACACCATACACCATACACCATAAAATGGTTGTTTTACCCTACAAGTACTGTACCTGCTGTTACCCATAAACATAGAAAGAAGTTTATTATCGATTTGAAGCCTTTCTCGTTCGTAACAGAGCCAAAAAAAAGAAGATCTGCGGACACAGGTGCACAATTACTACCCATTTGAATTTCAACTATTTTTTGATAAACAATGGTTCAAAAACGAACAAAAAGATGTCCAGTAAAATATATGTTGAATTTTGCATGTCTTCACATGTCAAGAAACAATGATTATTGTAAGTGATATGAGTGTCGAATCCTTGTCATTTAGTTATAACAAATGATTTGCAGACCAGAAAATTTAAAAAAAGAAGCCCTGGGATTTGGGGAGATACCTCTGTTTTTTTTTCAATTTTCTGGTAGTAAAATAAATAAAAAGAATCATTTAGAGAGGTAATTTAAAAATTTTAAAATTGTAGTATTTTATTCACAAAGCAAATAAATGTTCATTTTGATTGACACACTGACAGTGTGACGAGTGCTGTCTACAGAGCAGGACATGCTTACCCTTCCGGAGCACCTGATGTCACTCTGTTTTTTTAGAGTTCACACTGTTAGTGCTTTAGTTTTTTGTGATGTGTGTGTAGTGGTTGTGTGTTTTGTGGGCATGTGGTGTCTTTGGTCTTCCGTATTCTGGTGTTCTTGATTTTGCCTTGTCTCTGGACTTTGATTTATGTAATCTTGTGCTTTGTTCCTTCGGTATTCCACTGCCGTGATTTTGTCATGAAAACAACTAACCAACACAAAGCTAGTAATAAAAAATGCATTTACTCTACATTTTTCTCAATAATACCTAAAAAGAAAATATTTAAAAGTCAGGTTTCTAGCAAGGAAGATAATTTAAAGCATAGAATCAAGATTTTTATTGATTTTTACACTCTTTCTTCTAAATTTAGAAAAAAAATGAAAAGTTATATTTTTTTAGAAGTAAAATTAAACATAAACTAGTTTTCTTTCTATTCCCAGTTTGTTTTGAAAATTTAACGACTCGGTTTTTTTTCCAAAATAAGTGTTTTATACTGATAAAAAAAGAGTAAAACTTCCAGCCCATGTTGTTCAGAAAAGCCATGTATTTTAGTTAAAATCATTAAAATTTGCTATCATTATTTATCTTTACTTTCACACATGCTTTGCATTTGAAATAATTTTGTATCAAATTTAGATTTAATTAAAACTTATTTTATATACCAAAATCTGAACGCACCAAATAATATGAGGAAATATGATATATTTGATGACGGCTAGACAGGAAACGCGACGGTAAAAATTAATGAAAATTGTTTAAAGTCAACATGAACATGTGCAATTTTAAAACTTGATTTATTAAAGAAATAAAAGGACTTGGAAATTTTAGGCTTTCCCAGGTCGGCCCCTTTGAAATACCATCTAATAAATTGCCTCAATTTGAATTTAATCAAAATATTAGGAGGGTTGTATAAAGTGTAGAAAAGTCATAAAAATTGATGGATGAGACTCGTCTTTGAATTGATTGTAGCTTATTTAAAACTTAAGTTGAATTTTTTTCACACTCCAAAAGTTATTTATACCAAAGGCTAAAATAAAACGATGTTTTAAGGGATATTTGTGAATCATGGGACCCAATACATTGTATTCAAGGTGTTTTCGTTAGGTGGAAGCATTTTTGTAAATTTTTGTTTGGTTAACCTTTTTCCGTCCCCGTCAGTACGTCTGGAAGTGACTTGTACGGTTTGTTGTTTTGCATTTCTTTCAGGCGATAGCAACGCTGTTGGAAGCTTTATCGATTTTTACACCAATTTTTACCAACATCTCTTAATTTTGATTTTATAATATTCATAGTCCGCTTAAGAATTGAATTTGCATCACTATCTTTATAAATAGATTAAAGAAGATAATAGGAAATACCTACAATGACCAAAAAACACAGTCACATGTCACAATGTACCAAGAATTTCACAAGAAAAAAAAAACACCAAAAAAGACACAAAAAACAAAGGACAAACGAAGGTCCCGGCACTAACAAAAGCAAGCGGTACAGTAAAACTGATTTATTTTTATCGAAACCTCCCCACTTCTTTGTCCCATTACCCTATAGTATAATAAACATACGAATAAAACAAAAAACATGTAGACTGCTAACTCCATGACCAAAATCTTAAAAAGGAAAAGGGAAAACGTTATTTTGAAAAATTGGTCATAGAATGCTCGACGCTGAACTTCTGGCTAGCTCAGTGAGCCTAGTCTGCAGGTAAAACACTGTCGCAATATGGAAGAAAAATCAAACTCAAAACTTCCATATGGATTTGGTAATGAATCATCATTTACATCAGTAAGTGGCCAGTATGCGTGTAAAACGCATATCATTGAATTCAAAAGCCAATTTAATGGACACATGCAGAATATCCTGTCGATATCCCCTTTTGTGTAAAGAATGATTTCCGTAAAATCGAGGAAAAGAAATGCCCTTAGTTATAAGCTGTTTGCGAGTGACATGATGTTTCGATATCAAATGTTCATACCTTCTATGAAACTTTTTAAATGTATCAAACAATTATATGAAATTTGTAACCTAGTTGTAAAAGTTTGGAAGTGAAATTATGGTAAAAGTTTGGAAGTGACATTATGGTTAAGTTCATAAAAGTCGTCCAGAGTAGAACAATTGCGTGTCATCGTACCAGTTGAGAAAAATAAACTCCGTAGGATGGGCGGCTACGGGAACGTCGCTATCAAAAAAAAAGGGAAATTAGTATTACTGAAATCAAAATCATCGTAATTTTTTGTTTTTATGTTTACCAGAGTCAGCGATGCTAGTTAGATCCAAAAAGAGCAATATTTGGAATCATTGTTAAGCTTTTTAAGTTTCAGCTGTTTTGGGGTAAATGATGTCGGCATTATCTAAAAACTTGGGATTGTCAATAGTAAGGATATATTGTCAATATACTTGCTGTTATCATTGAAAATAGAAATAAGTTTATTCTATTATGACTTTTGTAATAATTTATCTTTCAACATATACTACTCAATAAAAGAAATGATACACAGATTTTATCAAAAATTATATTTTACCTTTTAGCACAAAACCATGACACGGTAACAAAATATATTTTTGTGCACGTAGGAATTAACATAATGCCCAAAAATGTCTCTTACAATTTCTGAACCAGCTCCGGTCACGGTCAAGGTCATTTTCCGGAATTTATGTTTTCAGACGTGCGTGTGTCAAAATTTTCTTTTTACCAAACCACCACATTTTCGAACCGATTGAATTCAAACTTCTGTTACTATGTCAACCATGAATCCTTAGGGTATATTTTCCGTCTTCAACTACCGTTCTCATAAGTGTAAAGCGCGTGTTACGTGATGTTGACGTTGCGACGTCTGACGTGTCCTGTTGCCACTTGATTTATCATTTGATGAGCATATTTGCTTTAGATTAATCAAACGTCTTTAGTTTGGTTTGGTCTTCATTTCACATAATAATGAAATGCGGGGGCAAAAATCAAGATCGACGGTAAAACCGCGCCAGGTCATTGTCCACTTTGATTTTGTATTGAATGGGCCATCGAAATGAGGCATTGTTTTCCACTTTTTAAGATAGCAAATAGTTAACATGATGAAAAGTCCGAATTATTGACATCAAATAATTTAAATCATCCATCCGTTAACGGCGAACTCGGTCAACGGCCGAAAAACTTCAGTTCCGGATTTTTATCGTATCCGCGTCGGAATTAATTAAAAAATGGAATAAACAAATGCGTTTTAACGTTGAATACATTAATACAAAAAAAAATAAAAACTTACAATTTCAAAATGCAAAAATATTTTCAAAGTTACTTGTGTATCGTTTCTTTTGTTGAGTAGTTTATATAGAGCAAGTTTGTCTGCTCTCTCGTCTGCACCATTTATACAGTTATAAGGCTACTGTGTCTTTTATGATATTGAAACATGCTTGCCAATGTCGTTTTTTGAAGATGGACGATATTTTAGCGATATTTAACCCATGAGCCAGTATTTCGGAGCTGGCCCGAAAACAAATTTAATTTGACAACTTGCAATATCTAAATTTCAGAAAGATTTGGTAAAACCTAGTGTGTATCTCCCTCTTGAATAGCTCTGTTCTTACCTCATTTTTGGCTTTCCTATCTAGATGCTATTTGTTATTTGTTCTCTATCTGAACTGAAGAGACAAAATGTTTCGAAATGTGTATATGAAAAAACAAAATTTACAGTAACTTCAGTATTTTGTTATTTGTTACAACTTGGCCGATGTCACTGTTGTTGGACTTTAAGTCTTCGAGAGTATTTACTAACCCAGTAGCCAGTGGTGCGGTTCTGGCCCGAAAACCTATTTATTTGAAAATTTTCAATATCTAAATTTAAGGAAAGTTAGTTAAAATAAAAGGAGTATCTCATTCTTTCATAGCTCCGTCTTAGCTGAATTTTGCTTTCATATTTAGAGTCTATTTGTAATTTGTTTTTATCAGCTTTTACAAATTTTTCGGTTCAGGGATTTCCATTTTTTTTTATTTGATCTGCACTGAAGTGGCATTAGTTGTCGACATGCGTTCACTCTAAATTCACAGTAACTTCGGTATTTTGTTATACGCCCCCATTTTTTTTTAAAGAATTGTCGAACTTCTGAATTGACAATGATGTTAATTTTCCCCCTTAATATATGTCCGCAAGGATCATATCGTTATTGCGACGTGAAACTGCCTCAGCTTCTAGTGAGGTTTTTTTCTCGAAATCAGCATCACATATAAGAGATCAGTGATTGAAAAAAAAACTTCATGTCTTTGTGGTCAAAAAAGACGGGTGAAGTTTTTGAATATCTAGGTCCCGAAAATTCCTGCAATGCATTAAATTCCTAAATTAAGTCAGTTCCCAAAAATGCTTCCAAGGCATCAATCTCCTAATAAGTAAAAGCAATCCCCGGAAAATGACTGCAGTGCATCAGTGTCCTGGGTAAGAGCAAAACTTAAAATCATTTAAAACGTTGAATTATTTTTTTTGTCTAAGAAATGCCGGAATTTACTATATATCTCTTGCAATAATGCATCTGTAAATTTACTTGTACATATGCATTTTATACCAGAACTGGTAATGCTATTTTATGCATTGATAATGAAGGTTGCGCATTACTAAGAATGCACTCCTTATAAAATATTATATACGGCCCATGAAAATGTTTGACTACAATTAGCTTGTATTTGTTTTCTATCTGTTATTTTGATACCAAGGTATGTCTGAAAAACCAAGTCTTATTAAAGTGACAGTCCCATCTGCAAAAAGGAGGCACTCTATCAAACGGCAGTGCTGTAAAATATGGCAGAATTAAGAACGATTATCCATTCTTTTACAAATAAACAAAACTTTCCGTTGCCTCTTTTTTCTGTTGCTAACTTAGACGATGTAATATGTTCATACACTCTCTCGTCAGTGAATATGTAAGTCCTAACAAGGCCTTTTGTAAATTTAAGACTTCCAAATTTGACAAAAAAACTACACGAAATAGCATTCATAAAAATACAAGAAAAAGTAATACAACTTATTACTGATAGTAAAAAGTTAAACAATGAATAGTTAAGGTTTTGAATAAAGCGTATTGTATTATGATGCTTGTATGACCAAGTTTTTACTAAAACTTTTCAAGAGCAATAGTGATGAAGCTTTGGTGTCTGATTACGATCTTTCATTTCAGTCTTAAATACTAGTATCTGGTATAAGAGCTATTTAATATATTAAGAAAATCTATTCATTCACAAAAATTATTCACAAAAAGAAGTCAGATTTGTACAGTTCCTTGAAACATATAAACATATTCCTGATGATCGAAAAGATAGCCACATAACATATTAACTTCAACAAAAACTGGACAAATACTTCGATGATTCAATAACTATTCATTCAAAGCAATGTCACAATATGTCAAACTTAGCTAAAGTAGAACAATTTCACTTTCAAATATACTGCTTCTGCAAGACGTAAACTGGCGGTTGTGTTTTCTCAAGCATTAAACTCTGCATGAACTTTAGTTATTTTACGCCGTATGTTATAAGAGAAACTGAATACATCTCATTCTGTATCATAAAATACCAAAATCTCTGACAGTTTTTTTTTTTTATCGTTTGTTTTCTTTTTGTTTGTTTGTTTGTTTGTTTGGTTTTTTTTTTGTACTGGCTTCTTAGCGATTCCACTTTTTAGTCTGCAATACATACCACTTCCATTTCCCTTAGAATGCTTCTTCACTGAATATAAATGCTATCAGATGTATTTTTTTTCTATTTCAATTAACTTATTTAACTATTCCATTTGGAACTTACTTTACAAATCTAGCATTTTTATGGTACAGGATACTGCACAATCGTGACCTGTGTGCCATTTCTCTAGGAAGGAAAATACTATCTTGCTGGTGTAGGTGTTTATGATCTTACCACTTCGTTTTTGAATGTCCAAACTATACCCGAACAAGACATAACCTTTTGCAAAATCTCAGATTGTTACCTACTGATGGTTTTGTAAATATCTAACTTTTGACCTCTGGTAGTCCAACTCTACAGCGATGGAAATGTTCAACATTCCCTACCACACGCACACGATTTACACGATGAACGCACACGATTCACACGTTGAGCGCACACGATTCGCACGATGAATGATACAGAAAGTTCCCAATCGTGTATCGTGTACCGTGTATCGTGTACCGTGTACCGTGTAACATGCACCGTGTCGGTTAAATAATCTTATATATTTTCATGAAACGAACTCGAAATGAAAAATATGAGCGTGCAATAAAAGTCGAGAGTCTTAACATTTTACAGTATAAATAAAATAGTAATTTACAATATAATACATATAGATAAAATCACTATTAATTTTGACAAAAGAAAATAGTCGGTTTTCCACATAACAGCATTTGTGACATCAGTGTTACAAACTTTCTCCCAGGAATTCTGTCTCTTCTTTTGCTGTAACAATATCGGAGTAGGGTCGACAAAAACGTCAAATTTTGTAATTATGTCAGAAAAAAAAATAAGCAATGTTAATAAAAAAAAAGTAATTTAGTTAAATAAAGAAGTCCTGATATATAGTTATGAACCTAAGAAAAAAAACACTACTTTGAAATTACTTTTACACATTTCTGAAACTTTCTATAATTTTACCATAAATAAATAAGAAAGGGCACATTTTCTCTATTTAAGTATTATACTGGTGTCCGCAATACTAAAACTTCCTATAATTTAACCATAAATATAAAAGAAAGGGCACTTTTCTCTATTTAATATTATACCAATATTCCCAATACTAAAACTCGATTTAATATAACCATAAATATTAAAGAAAGGGCACTTTTTTCTCAATTTTCATTTCTATAGGTGTTTGCAATACTAAATGTCGATATAATTAAACCATAAATATAAAGGAAAGGGGACTTTTTCTCTATTTTATATTATACCGGTGTCAGCAATACTAAAACTTAATATAATTTAACCATAAATATACAGTAAAGGGCACTTTTTGTCTACTTTATAATAGACCGGTTTTCGCAGTACCAAAACATGATATAATTTGACCATGAATATAAAAGAAAGGGCACATTTTCTCTATTCATATTAAACCAGTGCAGCAATACTTAAACTTGACATACTTTAACCAAAAATATACAAGAAAGGGCACTTTTTCTCTATTTTATACTATACTGGTGTCTGCAATACTAAAACCTGATATAATTTAACCATAAATATAAAACTAAGGGCACTTTTTCTCTATTTCATATTATACCGGTGTCCGCAATACTAAAACTTGATATGATTTAACCATAAATATAAAAGAAAGGACACTTTTTCTCTATTTTTTATTATACCGGTGTCCGCAATACTAAAACTTGATATAATTTAACCATAAATATAAAAGAAAGGGCACGTTTTCTCTATTTCATATTATACCGGTGCCTGCAATACTTAAACTGTATATAATTTAACCAAGAATATACAAGAAAGGGCACTTTTTCTCTATTTTATATCATACCGGTTTCAGCAATACATAAACTTCCTATGATTTAACCATAAATATAAAAGAAAGCGCATTTTTTCATCTATTTCATATCATAGTGGTGTCGGCAATACTAAAACTTCATATAATTTAACCATAAATATAAAAACAAAATGGTCCATTTTTACTATCTCATGTCATACCGTTCTCCGCAATACTAAAACTTGATGAATTTGAACCACAAATATAAAAGAAATGGTCCTTTTTGACTATTTCATATCATACCGGTGTCCGCAATACCAAAACTTGATATAATTTAGCCATAAATATACAAAAAAGGGCACTTTTTGTCTACTTAATAATATACCGGTGTCCGCAGTACTAAAACTTGATATAATTTGACCATGAATTTAAAAGTAGGGGCACTTTTTCTCTATTCATATTTAACCGTTATCCGCAATACTAAAACATCCTATGATTTAACCATAAATATAAAAGAAAGGGCACTTTTTCTCTATTCATATTAAACCGGTGTCCGCAATACTAAAACTTGATATAATCTAACCATAAATATAAAAGAAAAGGCTTTTTTACCTATTTTATATTATACCGGTGTCCGCAATTCTATAAAACTTATTATAATTTAACAATGAATGTAAAAGAAAGGGTCTTTTTCTCTGTTTTATATCATATCGGTGTCCGCAATACTAAAACTTGACATAATTTAACCATAAATATAAAAGAAAGGGCACTTTTGATTTATTCTATATTATACTGGTGTCCACAATACTAAAACTTCATATAATTTAACCATAAATATAAAAAGGGCACGTTTTCTCTATTTTATATTATACAGGTGTCTGCAATACTAAAACTTCATATAATTTAACCAAAAATCTACAAAAAGGCACCTTTTCTCTATTTTATATTATACCGGTATCTGCAATACTTAAACTTCCCGTGATTTAACCATATATATAAAAGAAAGGGCATTTTTTGACTATTTCATATCATACCGTTGTCTGCAATACTTAAACTTCCTATGATTTAACCATAAATATAAAAGAAAGGGCACTATTCCTCTATTTTATATTATACCGTTGTCCGCAATACTAAAACTTGATATAATTTAACCATAAATGTAAAAGAATGGGCACTTTTTATTTTATATTATACCGTGTCCGTAATGCATAAACTTCATATAATTTTACCATAAATATAAAAGAAAAGGTGCTTTTTCTCTATTTTATATTAAACCGGTGCCCGCAACACTAAAACTTGATATGATTTATTCATAAATATAAAAGAAAGGGCACTGTTTCTTTATTTTATATTATACGGGTGTCAGCAATACTAAAACTTGATATAATTTAACCATAAATATAAAAGAAAGGGCACTTTTTTCTATTTTACATTATAACGGTGTCCGCAACACTAAAACTTGATATGATTTAACTATAAATATAAAAGAAAGGGCACTTTTTCTCTATTTTATATTATACCGGTGTCCGCAATCCTAAAATTTGATATAATTGAACCATAAATATAAAAGAAAGGACACTTTTTTCTATTTTATATAATACCAGTGTCCGCAATACTAAAAACCAAAAAAATGAAAGAAAGGGCACTTTTTCTCCATTTTATATGATACCGGTGTCCGCAATACTTAAACTTGATATAATTTGACCCTGAATATAAAAGACAGGGACATTTTTTCTCTTTTTTATATTATGCTGATGTCGACAATACTAAAACTTCTTACAATTTTAACATAAATATAAAAGAAAGGACACTTTTTCTCTATTTTACATTATACCGGTGTCTGCAATACTTAAACTCTATACAATTATGATGATTTGACCATGAATATATAAGACAGGGAACTTTTTTCTCTATTTTATTTTATACCGGTGTCCGCAATACTAAATCTTGCTATGATTTAACCGTAGATAAGACTTTTATTGTTTTACTACATGTAAATTGAACCTTGGACTAATATGTAATATTAGTCCCAGATTGAACAGCCTGATATAGCTGCATTGTAAAAATTTAATTAAGTTGATTAGATAAAGGTTTGCATTCTTTACAATAAATGTTCCAGATGGAACAGCTTATATAGCTGCATTGTTAAAATTGAATTAAGTTGATCGACAGTGATATATAATCTGATAATATTATTATTTTACTTCTTTTGAAATCGGCGGTTGTAAAAAAATGTATATTTAGACTGGGACTGTTGTGCAGAATACTTGCAAACCTATTTATAAAATGCGGAATTAAAATGAAACGAGTAAACGCACGCTACACGCAATGAACGTTACACGTTACACGATACACGATGAGCGCACACGATTTACACGATGAACACGAACGGTCTACACGATGAACGCACACGATTCACACGATGAGCGCTATTTTGTGAATGTTGAACATTTCCATCGCTGTAGGTGATTACCAAAATGAAGAAATTTTCAGGCACGTCTACGGATATATTAAAAACAATGAAATATTCTAATTAGACAGTGAAACTCCTCAGGACAGTACAAACACATCATCAACCAATCCAACTTTATTCCGTTAATTCATTGACATGAAATAACAGGAACTTGTTTTGCAGTCGTTGTTGCTTTTCCTCGACTTATGCCCTTCCCATAGAAATTAAATTTGTTAATACAGTTTGACGCAACAAGAATAAGCTAATTCTGACGAAGTGCATATATAATTTTAAAGCACGGTTAAATTGCACATATTCTAATAAAAAAGACATCCAAGACATGCAAGATTCCAAATGTCATAAAATAAAAAAAGAGTATCATATGAAACTTAAATCTATGATTTTCAATCTGAAAGAGATCATCTGTACAACGAAATGACAACTAAATATTTTGCCGTTAAAATGACGTTGAGTTAATCAATCATAACATTTATTGCCGAAATCTGAATTAACAAAATCATCAGCCAGTATGACAGGCAGTTTTATCGATGTGTTTGGCGATTCATTGACCTTCGAATGAAGTAAACGTTCAGAAAGACAAGTTAGGCGTTTTTTTTTAAAGATTACAGGCAACTGTAAATCCACTTCCGGTAAAGCACACACAGATGCAATCGACGCAAATTTACGCCTTTTTAGTACCATAAATCTACATTTGTAGAAAATTTAACATGCTCAAGTTGTCAATGAGATTTCCATGTTTAGCTCACCTGGCCTAAAAGGCCATGTGAGCTATTGCCATCACTTGGCATCCGTCGGCGTCTGTCGTCCGTCCGTCCGTCAATCCGTCGTAAAATTTTTCAAAAATCTTCTCCTCTGAAACCACTTGGCCAATTTTAACCAAACTTAGTCTGGATCATTACCAGGGTATCTAAATTCAAAATTGTGTTCGATTAGTCCGAGGACCAAACAACATGGCTGCCGTTACTAAAAATAGCACATAGGGGTAAATTGCTGGTTTTGGCAAATAACTCGAAAACCGTTACAGATATCAAAAATCTGACATAGGGTTAAAAGTGATCAGCATGGCAAGATCTACCGCCCTGCAATTTTGAAGAAAATCTGATGGCCAGTTTTGGAGTAATTGCCCTTTTTTCAAAATTTTATTTTTTATCAAAGAAACTATATTAGATAGAGGTCAACTTTAAATTGCAAAAATGTTCAGCATATCAAGATCTACCCACCCTGAAATTTTGGAGAAAACCCCAAAACCCTTGTAGGAGTTCTTGCCCTTTTTTCACAGAATTTTCAAAATTTTCATATTTTTCGTCTTTTATTTCCAAAACTACAATCGATCAAGATTAATTGTAAATTGATAAAATGTTTGCCATGCAGTGCTGACTTCAACAGTGATGTTAAAAATCGTTCTTCGACCGCCATTTTCAAAATGGCCGCCAAAAAAAAAGGCCGGAAAATTCAACATTGTTCAATTTCAATAAAATTTGGTTTCCAAATAGATATCGATGTTGCGACTTCAAAACCAGTGTTGAAAATTGTTTGTTGACCGTCATTTTCAAAATGGCTGCCAAGAAAGGCGGGAAAAATCAACGTTGTCTGATTTCAATGAAATTTGGTTTCCAACTAGGTATTGATGTCGCAACCTCAAAACCGATGTTGAAAATTGTTTGTTCAGTGGCCGCCAAATAGGCGGGAAAATTCAACATTGTCCGATTTCAATGAAATTTGGTTTCCAAATAGATATTGATGTTGCGACTTCAAAAACTGATGTTGAAAATTGTTCGTTGTGAAGTTCAACTGTATAACTTACAATGTAAGCTTGATTGTCAGATTGTGCTTCATAGTTTTCTTCACAATATAAGAAATATGTTTTCAACTAGATCATAAAGGGGAACCCCTGCCAATTTTTTTATGGAAAGGGGGACTTGGAATTTTTTGATTTCAGCAATATGCATTATCTGAATTATAAGGGGAACCCCTGCCCAAATTTTTATTTTTGAATGATGGTCTGAAATGGGTTGTAATGAATAGTGGGGCTTTAAATTACCGTGGAAACTGCTGAATCTACTTGCCCAATTAGAATTATACTTGGTGACAACTGTTCATAGTCGGTACCTATCGAAGAATATGTCTCGTAAGTCTAGTAAGTCTGCATGTATTCCAAGATGGCCGCCAGCGGGTGACATAGTTTAACATTAGACCCTATGGGAAAAACACATTCAAAGACATTCTTCTCTGAAACTACTTGGTCAGATGGAATCAAACTTGGTCACAATAGGCCTTTTATGTCTGACAAGTCTGCACCTCATCCAAGATGACCGCCAGCGGGGGCCATTGTTTAACATTGGACCCTATGAGAAAAACATGTTCAAAGATTTTCTCCTTTGAAACTTCAAGAAAATAAGACACTTTAACATTGGGTTAATTTAGGCTGCAGTTTATGCCAGTCATGGACCAGGTGAGCTATACTATAATTGTATTTTTGTTTTGTCTTTCTCATACTGTCTCAATTCGTGTTAGATATGAATTGCCGTGGTTTTGGATTGATGATTTTAATTCCCCTTTCCTCCTTGTTGATGCGGTATTCGTTTGCCAATGTATTATCTTGGAAGGTCAAACGTTTGCCTTGTTTCAAAATAAATAGTTTTTTTCCTTGGCTGATCCCTGGCTCTGGATGCTGGTTCGAAAGCAATTTTCCAGCATATCCGACTAAATTTACTTCAAGATGACGTGCTAGAATCTCGAAAATGGACTTTTGTGTTGCATGTCGACATATTTAATGGATGCTGCTGGACGGTTGCCCTATTCTTGTATTTTCTCTTGAGGTTTGCTCTGTTTTTGGACTGTCTTAACTAAGCAACATCGTCCATAACGTCTGTTATAGGATCGCCGATAATTTTTTCAACAGTGATTCAGTCGTACTTGTCAGCGATGCGGGGGACTCTTGTTTCTTTTATTCACATTGTTTTAACCTCTGTCAAGATGCTTATCGGCAGTGCAGACTGATACATGTTTACTACGCTCATTAAGAACTGAAAACCTCAGTATTGTTTTTGATTTGCTTGAAAGAGAAATTTGATGTTTGCTTACTTGACGAATCTGGTGGTTTTATGTAACTCTCAGTTTCTCTAAATATGTCTCTTTTTTGCCTTGCGTGAAATCTAATTAGTTGGAGAACAAGGCAACGGTGTATTGTTGAAGGAAAGTAGATGTAGAATTTTTTTTTTATTTTTTTTTAATTTTCATCGGATATATCCCTTTCACTCAATACGCAAACAAAATGGCGAACGGGTTTACTGTGGAAACCGCGATAACTAATTTACCGCTAAACATTCTTTAAATATGCAAAACGTCAGAAAAAAAACAAAACAAAAAAAAAACAAACTAACAAAACACAAACAAACAAAAAACAAAAAACAAAACAAAAAGACAAAAAAACAAAAACAAAAGAAAAAAAAACAAAACAAAACAAAACAAAAAAAAATGCAAACCAAAAACAAAAACAAAACAAAACAAACAAACAAAAAAACAAAAAAACAAAAGAAAACTACGCACATGAAATAAAAAAAAAGAACCAAACCTATAATATTTAATCGATGGGCTTTGTGAGTGCATTTTTGTGTGCAATAACGTTTTTCTTCTTTTTTCTTTTTTACTTTGAAGCAACTTGGTCTAGTCATGAAGATTGTGAGCTAGATGGAGGGGACAGTCAGTATTATATATAGTATACAATATTTATTTATTTAAATCATCAACGGATGTATTGGCTCGAATCAAATTTCAAACTCACAATTGAGGACAAAGGATGTCATTTCATACATCTAAGCCCCATGAAAAAAATCTTTAAATTGACGCTAGGAGCATTCTTGCATCTATAAAAATGTAACTTTTCATTGCTTCCTTGTTTTTCTTTGTATAAGTGTTCCTTTTTTCCTTTGTGTGTCTCGTTTATCATGTTTATGTGATGAATTTATTATTTTAGGCAGTCTGGTTCTGTTTTATCAAACTTGTTTTGATTTGACGGTTTGATTCCTTGTAAACTAACTTTTTGCCTTCAAATATTTATTTGACAAATATATTTATCACAACGAGTTTTCCCCAATCATGACACTTCATACAAAATATACAGATATATTATACAAAACATGTTATAGGATTAAACACTTTTTTAAGGAAATCATATCATTCTATAAACTCCGACAGTTCACTAACAAATTGAATAAATCCGGAAGGACTTTATATAGAGTTTTTGAGTGACCTGTCGGGGTATATACCCACATAATTTCCTAAAACAAGTGTTTAATTCCTATAATTCCGAATGAGTTCAAAAAATGTTTGATCGGAGTGAACGATGTTTTTTTACTGGACTATTTTTTGTCGGAACGGATTCATCGAAAAACAGAAATATAAGAAAAAACTATTTCTTTTGTTATCCACGATGTTGACAAATGAAATTGAACCTTACAATTACGTTTGGAATTGTATATATATAATGAACAGATATTCATTAACATGTCACGAAATGTAGTTCTAATTTTAAACATTGTAAGGGGCTAAGTAATCGAAATGATTAAGGAATGTAATCAAATAGCATACACGGATTAACATTGAAAAAGTATGAAGTAGATGCACTTGAAGTAAAGTCACTACGAACTCATGGTACAACGAAACAATTGAACAATGCTTTTATTGTTGTTCTTAATCTTCAAGTCACTATGACGTCTTCTTGAAAGAGATTTGCTCATACCTCAAATGAAGGCGTAGTCAGCCGCTTGAACTTGTTAGTTCGATGCACTGCTATATTATCGAGCAACACTGCATTAATGCTTTTTATCTATGGATGCACAGCGATGGAAACGTTCAACATTCCTTACCACACGCACACGATTCACACGATGAACGCACACGATTCACAAGTTGAGTGCACACGATTCGCACGATGAATGATACAGAAAGTTCCTAATCATGTTTCCTGTACTGTGTATCGTGTACCGTGTACCGTGTAATTTGCACCGTGTCGGTTAAATAATCTTATTATATTTTCATGAAACGAACTCGAAATGTCAAACATGAACGTGCAATAAAAGTCGAGAGTTTTAAAATTTCACAGTATAAATAAAATGATAATTTACAATGTGATACATAAAGATAAAACAACTGTTAATTATGACAAAAGAAAATAGTCGGTTTCCATATGAAACAGCATTTATGACATCAGTGTTGCAATCTTTCTCTCGGAAACTGTCTCAACTTTTGCCGTAACAATATCAGAATAGGGTCGGCAAAAACTTCAAATTGTTAAATTTTATAAATAAAAATAAATAAAAATAAATAAATAAATAAATAAATAAATAAAATAGAATAAATAAGAAATAAAAAAGAGAGAAATTAATAAATAAAACAAACAATGTTAATGAAAAAAAAATTAAAGTTAAATAAAAAAAGTCCTGATATAAAGTAATGAAAGATGCTGCAAAATCAGCCAAAATTACCTTACTTTTAAATTACATTTAGACAATACTGAAATTTTCTATAATTTAACAATAAATATATAAGAAAGGGCACTATCTCTCTATCTTATTTTATACAAGTCTCCGCAATACTAAAGCTTTATAAAATATCACCATAAATATAAAAGAAAGGGAGCCTTTTCTCTATTCAATATTATACCGGTGTCTGCAATACTAAAACTTTATACAATTTAACCATAAATATAAAAGAAAGGGAGCTTTTACTGTATTTAATATTATACCGGTGTCCGCAGTACTAAAACTCCATATAATTTAACCATAAATATAAAAGAAAGGGAGGTTTTTCTTTATTCAATATTATACCGGTGCCCGCAATACTAAAACTTCATATTATTTAACCACAAATATAAAAATATGTCACTTTTTCTCTACTTTATATTATATCCGCAATACTTAAACGTTATATAATTGAACCATAAATATAAAAGAAAGGGGCTTTTTCTCCATTTTATATTATACCGGTGTCCGCAATACTAAAACTCCATATAACTTTGCCATAAAGATAAGAGAATGGGCATTTTTTCTATTTAATATTATACCGGTGTCTGCAATACTAACACTTCAGATAATTCTACCACAAATATAAAAGAAAGGGAGCCTTTTCTCTATCTAATATTAAACTGGTGCCCGCATTCCTAAAATTTCATAAAATTAAACGACTAATATAAAAGAATGGGCACTTTTTCTCCACTTCATATTATACAGGTGCCCGCATTACTAAAACTCGATATAATTTAACCCAAAGTATAAAAGAATGGGCACTTTTTCTCTATTTAATATTATACCGGTGTACGCAATACTAAAACTTCATATAATTTAACCATAAATATAAAAGAAAGGGGGCTTTTTTCTCTATTTAATATTATAGCGGTGTCTGCAATACTAAAATTTCATATGATTTAACTATAAATATAAAATAATGGGCAATTTTCTCCATTTTATATTATACCAGTGTCCGCAATACTAAAACTTTATAAAATTTAACCATAAATATAAAAAAAGGAGCTTTTACTCTATTTTATACCATACCAGTGTCCGCATTCTAAAACCCCATTTAATTTTACCATAAATATAAAGTAAAATGCATTTTTTCTCTATTTCATATTATACCGGTGTCCGCAATACTAAAACTTTATAAAATTTAACCATGAATATAAAAAAGGAGCTGTTACTCTATTTTATACCATACCAGTATCCGCATTACTAAAACTCCATTTATTTTACCATAAATATAAAAGAAAGTGCACTTTTTCTCTATTTTATATTATACTGGTGTCCGCAATACTAAAACTTCACAAAAGTTAATCCTAAATATAAAAGAAAGGGCACTTTTTCTCTATTCTATGTTATACAAGTGTCGGCAATACTAAAAATTCCTATTGTTTAACCATAAATATAAAAGAATGTGCACTTTTTCTCTATTTCATATCATACCAGTATCTGCAATATAATACTAAAACTTCCTATGATTTAACCGTAGAAATAATTAGTTTCATCTGATTAAGCTTCTATTGATCTGCTACATTGAACAGCCTACATTATTAAAATTGAATATTTTATGTTGATGAAATAAGGGTTTGCGTTCCTAAACAATAACTGTTTTTTGGCAAAAAATCGCCAGTGATACTTAATCTGAATATATTTTTATTTTCTTGTTGTAAAATCGGATGTTAAAAGTCCAAATTGAAATAAAACAATCGTGTTGTGCAGAAAACTTGCGAACCTATCTATAAAATGCGGAATTTAAATGAAACGAGTAAACGCACGTTACACGATACACGCAATGAACGCTACACGTTACACGATACACAATGAGCGCGCACGATTTACACAATGAACGCAAATGGTCTACACGATGAACGCACACGATTCACACGATGAGCGCGTTTCCATCGCTGTAGCAATCATAAATTTACTGGTAAAGGGTTTTTTTTTCTACAACCATTTCCTCCAACCGTTGCCCTTCAACATATCTCAGAGCAGAAACAAAAAAACAAAAAAACAAAAACAAAAAAAAAAACAACGCAGGGCATACATCCACTCAATTGAATGTTTATTTTGCGTAAAATAAGTGGGAGTTTTGGGTACAGTAAGCAAAATGGTCACAGTCTTAATAACCAAAATTGGAATGCCAAAATTTGAAAGTATGATAGGATAATCATATATGAGATATTTTCTCAGAATTGAGAACACCATTACCAAGATATATGGAAAGGAGACATCTCTTAGTGCTTATCTAAATGTATATGGAAAATTCAACATGATGTCATAATCATAAAAAAAGAGTATATGTAGATCTTAGTGACCTTATACAACAAATTGCAGCGTTATCAAGATCAAACTTGTTGTGTAATTCTCATTATTTCACTGTCCAAATTTAGTAAAGAAGCTAAGATCAAGTTTACCTCAGGACACTTTGTATATATTCAAGCACTGTCAAGATTAAAACTTCGTCTCACATTTTAAACATTTACAGAGTTCATAGTTGACATTTACAGTCATCTTCCGAATATTTAGCGTTTTTAATTATAAAACTTTGCAGCGTTTTTAATGTTAACCTTTCAAGTACACTTCTTTTCATTAAAAGTACCTTCATAATAAACATTTATAGCTGTGAAAACATTTACATGTACCTTGCCGTTTGAAGTGTCTTCATTGTATATTTTACAAGGGTTTATTCCGTAGTGCGACAGTGTTTTACCAGCAGACTAGGCTCCTTGAGCTAGCCGGCAGTTTAGCGGCGAGCACTCCTCGACCCATCTTTCTAAATTACGTTTTGTCTTTTTCTTTCCTTTTCAAGATTGTGGTCTTGGAGTTAGTAGTCTANGTATGTTTTATTATACTATAGCGAAACGGGATAGAGAAAGGGGAGGTTTGGGTACCCATAAACCGGCTTAACCATACCGCTAGCTCTTGCTAGTGACGGTACCAAGTCCGGCTATCTCGAGTTCCTATCGTTGTCCATGTTTGTCTTTTGTCATTTTATTGTTTTTCTCGTGTGGTTCCCTGATGGATTGTGGCATGTGATTGTGGTTTACGGCCATTGTAGGTGTTTCCTGTTATCTTTCTAATATTATTTTTTTTGTAGTGTCATTATGGTACACATTGTTTACATAACAACTATATTTCAAACCTTGTCATTCACAGAATTTACGCAGAAGCCGTCGAATTCCTTTACAACAAACCCAGAAACCACAACAGTCGAAGGTAAACATCTAAACTTTTTTTTTTAATTTGGGTAAATGGCGTTAAAAGGTCGGTTTTACACATTTACTGTATATATAGCGACTTTTAAACGAGTTTTTCAAGTTTAATAAATGACATATTTTAATCGATGAAATACAAGATTTCTTATCACGGTGGGAAATAACGTCACAATGCCCTCGCTAATGTCGTATTTTTGTTACTATATATGTATATTTATATGACAAAATAATTCGTTGTACTGTTGCATTTAAAATCTCTGCAGATTCTTATAATCTATAGTATTAAAATCATAACTAATCCCGAAATTATAATCATCGAAAATATTTATCTCGTTATAAAAAAAAAATCCAATAACTCACACATGCACTCCAAATGAGTTTTCAAGGAACTCGATGAATATTTCTCGAAAATAATAATATCGGATTTAGCTATACTATAAATATGACCTTAAAACATAAAATCTTTGGATCAGTAGCCGTTTCGATTTGACAGATGATTGGCCTACCAATGGAATATAAGGTCTTTGGACCAGAAGCCGTTTCAGTTTCACAGATGTTTGACCTACCAATGAAGCATTGCTCACTAATCAATGAATTTTTGGTTACTGGAGGGTAAGGGATCTATGAATATGCGTTTAATTATAGACGAATTTCTCATACATCATTAACAAATACATGTAACAAAATAACGAAAATACTGTCAAGTTCATTTCTGCATATCCAATCCAACAACTCATATCTGTTTATACAGATCGACTCAAACATAAGGAAATCCAAAAAATGAAATGTACTAAAAAGCTGAGAGAGAAGAAATTACCAATTGGATCTGAAAAGAAAGGCAAATTCAGCTAAGGACCGAACTATACTTATGTATATACAAGTACTATGTTTCAAACAAAATTTTAACAAAATGAACTGCATGTACCCAAATAAAAATGGTTGAGATCAGGTTCGCTATTAGGATATGAATCTCCTACACCTTAAAATGACAGCAGTAGAATACGGAAGATACAACCGCTCAGAGCAACATAAATCAGAGTACAGGGACAAGGCAAAAACGAGAACACTAGAACACATATAACTTAAAAAAATGCACATCCACAGAACACACTAACAACACCAGTAAAACACTAAACACTATCATAAAAACAAGTACTTTTGAATCACAGACCAACTAACACTATTATGATTATTAGATGACAAAAGACAACACAAACGCACAAAACACACGAAAACCACAAATACAACGTTAAAAACTGAAGGACTAACATTGAGAAATCAAAATTAAAAAAACAGAGTGGCAACAGGTGCTCTTGAATCACAGGTTGAACCTAATTTGCTATGAACATTTTTTGTTTCCCTCATTGTTGACATGTATGTTTTTTTCAAAGTGTAGTGTTCAATAATTCAATAATATGAGAAAAGAAGCAGTAATATTTTCAAATAATAATTATATATATATATAAACCAGTTACCTAAGAATTGACTCAAATGAAATATTAATCCATAATTTGAAGACAAAATGTTAGTTTATAGAACTTATCCCCAAGGAAAGTATTCATAAATTGATGTTAGGAACTTTCTTTCATTTATGATTTATATATAAATTTTCAATTGGTTCCCTCTTTTTCCCTTGTATAAGTGGCCAATTGTTTG
>MJUU01058245.1:1612-35959 GCA_002080025.1 Modiolus philippinarum
CCCATACCTTGATGGTCTCCCCTTCTCGATTTTTCAAAGTGAGGATTTTGCTTTTGCCGAATTTTCCCTCCACTTCCGCCACCTCCGAGATCTTATAGATCACCCCTGTGGGCAAATTCTTCCAATTGAGGGCTTCCTGATTCTGATCCTTCATCTTTTCCTGGAAGGCATCTTCGCTGATGAAGTCGTCATCTTGGGAGATTTCGAAAGACATAATTCTTGTATTTACCCTATGCTCAATAGGAATGCCGTCCGTTTGCATTTTGCCCTCGAGGTAGGGATTTTTATGCAGGATTTTGCATGACGTGGCAGAATCCCCCTTTTGATACTACTTTTGAGGGAAAAAAATTGTTGACGGACAGACAGACGGACAAAGTGAAAACTATAGGGCATCCGAATTTCGATGCAGGGTCCTTATTTATATATAAATAAAAAAATTAAAAAAATTAAGAAAATATTGCAGTAAATGTTATGTACAAACACCAGCAAATATTTTTTCACATCACTATAATTGAGGTCACGCCTTCAGTCTCCGAAATGTAGTTTAACTATTTAATTAAGTTTTGTAGTGCAGTTTTTTGTAAATAGTTTATTGTTTTATTATATATTTTGTTGTTTTGAGAAAGACTCGGATAGAGTTGAAATATAAACAGTATTTATACTAGTGCTATTCACATTGTTCATACTGAAAGTTTATAAATTAACCACATTGTGTGTATCTGTTTAGATCTAGCACAATAGGGATTTTGGGTGTTTTTGCTTTGTTTTATGTTGTTTATATATATATATATATATATATGTAGACCCTTTCGTGAAGACAATCAATATTTACTACTAGAACTGTCGCCGAATGGCAGCTAGTTATACCCCTGCTCACTGAACGCTTCATCAATCTGGCAAATGCAAATTATGGGTAAACGCAGTATAACTATGGACACAATGCAAGTATGGACACAATGATATACCCCTCGATTTTTCCCAGAAAATATACAAAGTTGAAAAATAGCAAAGTAGCAATATTTTTTCTCAAAATAAGATGAATGAATCTGAAAAAAGCAGGTGCACAGGTTCATATGGTACTTAACATTCTGTAATATTTTGAAAAGATATTTTCAAGGCGGTATAGATTGTCTCCGGACAAAAATTTTCGATATGGATACTCAAGTATAAAAATATCAAGGTTCCAACAATTTTTTCAAATTTTCATGGACCAATCTGAAAAAAGCAGGTGCACATGCTTATATGATACATAGCATTCTGACGAAATTCCAAAAAGATATTCAGAAAAGTTTCTGAGATAAGTTTTGGACAATTTTTTTGGTATAGATTCTAAGTAAGAACATTTTAAAAAAATGCTATAATTTTTTTTAAAAATCTATGAATCAATCTGTTAGTAATTTGTATACAAAATCTGACTGAGAAATTTTAAAGAGTTTCTGAGATTAACTCCGCGGAAAAAAAATGTCTATAGACAGACAGACGGAGGTGATTCCGATATATCAATACAATATTTCAACAAGATCTGGGGTTGTATTCGAAGGTATCCTAGGAATAAGACATGCCCTAAGACCATCTTATGTCACGTCTTTGTCGTATGTCGTGTTCTCGAAGCTCTCCTAACTTATGGTACTTTAAATTTGGGACACCTAATAAGTTGACTTAAGATCCTTACCTTATATTTCGCCTTTTGTTCAATATTTTTGTAACAATGAACAAAATCGTTTAAAGAAAATTGGCTCGATTTTTAACGTCGAACTCATTGTTTCACGAAATGATGACAATTTAAATTACGATGTTTTTTCGAAACAAAATTATAATGCCTTCTCGATAATATATTACATTTAGACTTAAAATCGTGCACTTCATTATATCCATGTTGGTAGATAAAATTCGTTAACAATTTTATAAAATATTTTCGTCTTTGATCAATTTTTTTTATAAAAACTTGATGAAGCTAATTAAAATATAACACTTCATATTTCATATATCTTTTGAACATTCTAACATAAGATGCGTCTGGGATGGCTTAGTGACACAACTTAAGATTGCCATCAGATGATCCTAAGTCCATTCTTAACTTGGTCATAAGTGTCTTAGGACGAATCTTCAGGTATTTTCGAGAACACCACCCCTGATAATTTTTTACAATAAAGGTGTAATCATAAGTCGTTATAGGTAAGTTATTTTGTTATGTCCCTCAATGTCGCAGATGTAAATAAATGACACAAATAAAACAAGAGCTGTCGCCGAATGGCAGCCAGTTATACCCCCGCTCATTGAACCCTGAATCAATTTGGCAATGCTAAGTTCAGTATATGTGGACATAATACAAGCATGGACACAGTACAAGTGTGGACACAATACAAGCATTGACATAGTTGCAGTGATAAATAAAGTTGCCATCAAAAAGGGGAGACATGATAAAGCTAATCATACTAAAGCATCAGACCAAAATTAAAATCATTACTACATACACAAGCCGAGATATCCTTGACGAAAAATGCCAATATATGGCTTTAATGGTAAAAAAAATCAAAGTTATCGTCAAACAGAAAATAGATGAGTTACGGACCTGAAAATGGGAGACACGGTACAACTCATCATTCTAAAGCTTCAGACCAAATATCAAATCATTACTACATACACAAGGTGAGGAATCCTTGACGAAAAATTTCAATATATAGCTATAATGGGGAAAAAACCGAAGTTATCGTCAAACAGGAAGTAGATGAGTTATGAACTTGAAATGAGGAGACACGATACAACTCATCATATTTAAGCTTCAGACCAAATATCAAATCATTACTACATACACAAGCTGAGAAATCCTTGACAAAAGATGTTCCGGACGGACGGACGGACAGACGGACAGACAGACGGACAAGGGTAAAACAGTATACCTCCTCTCCTACGGAGCGGGGGTATAAAAAGGGCATATGGGTAACTTGAGTCCAGTTCTTGAAATCTTTCCCAGCATCTCAAATCAGGTGTATCCTGATATGTCCAAATTTAAAAATTACATGCTTTTTATCGGTCGGAAAAACGACGATCCATTACTATGCTTTTGTTCTTTCATGATTTCAATTCGGTTCTCACTTACTTCTGTTTTAACGACTTTCGATATTTTTACATTCCTACTGGTATTTAAACCCATGTAATATTTGATTCGTGTAGCTTTTTAAAATTTATTTGAAGGTCAGATGTTTTTAAATGAACATACCCTTAAACATATATTTATACATATAAATATATATAGTGACGATTTTTTTGTGTCTTCTTTAAATTAATGTCTTTGTCTTGTTCTTTTGGGGTTCAGATGAAAAAAAACTATTCCCTGCATAAAAATAAAACATACTACCATATAATAATGGAACAAACCAAACAAAGTTGCACTAACACATAACATTAAATAAAAAATATGTATAAGGAATTCACAAGAAGCAAATTTAAACTAGAAAAAAATTGAGCAAAGTTCACTAATATAAATCCTCCTGCTCCCCCATTTGATTCCAGAAATTATGATTTGCAAAAGAAAGCTTTTACAAATCTTTGTTAAAATCAAAATCTAAAGCAGAAATAAATTATCACAATTTGACATTACAGGGAAAAAAATCCGATTCAAAATTTTTAAAAAGCTAGGTCACAATGGCAATATATGCACTGAACATGCGGCAAAAGTTTAAGTGTATTTCACTTAGCGGGCTAGGAAGAGTTGTTGACACAAAATAGTTACCCCAATTCAACATCTATTGTATGCAAACAGTCATTATTAATTTCAACGCCTGAGCAAGCAAAGCATGTCAACTAACCTTACTTTTGTACTACATGGTCTAATAAAATAGCTGTAACAATTAAAAATGCTTCTTTATTTTCTCTTTTTAAATTTAGAAGACTTATTTTATTGTGTTTTTACCACTTTTCTTTCATTCTGTAATGTTTTGTCACATTTAGACATTTTCATAGTTTTTTAAGCACTTCTCTATAAAATCTATTCCGAATTTGAAATTAAATTCACAGTAACTTCGGTATTTAGTTATTTGAATGAATGTTTTGAATTTCGAAATAGGTGTTTTCGCTATTTGAATCGTAAAAATTTAGTATTTTGAATTGAATGGCATTTCGTGCAAATTTCAATCTGATTACATAAAAAACGGAACCATAAAATAAAAATTGATCCTACAGAATTGATATCAAGTATTAATATTTTTTTTTTAAATATAAAAAATGACTATTTTGTTATGCAGATAATTCCCAAGTTAACATTACAGCGCATAAAATGAAATAAAATATTGGTTTTTCAGGCTAACATTTGTGTCTCGCATAGCGAAGAAGAACATCGACAAATTGTGAAAAGCAACGTTTAAGAGACTGTAAATTAAAATTTCTATTTTTCAAAAGGGTTAAAATTAAAACTGAAAATATTATAAAATAATAACCCTTGTACAAAGCATTAAAGTCAAAATCATTATATTAATTATGTGATTGCTTGATAAAACTGACATTTTGTCTAATTTTCTGGTAAAATATCAGTACAGATATATATTGGTCGCACCCGCCGATTCCAAAATTTACAAATTATGCATATTGATTATAATTCCACGGTCGTTTTTGTTATTTTGGTTTTTGATTTTTTGTTTTGTTTTTTGTTTTGTTTTGTTTTTGGTTTTTGTGTGTATGTGTGTGTGTTTTTTTGTTTTTGTTTTTGTTTTTTTTGGGAGGGGGAGGGGGGGGGGGAGGCAAGTTCCCACAATTTGCATGATGTATCAAAGTCATCTATCATTTCTCGTAGACAAAGTTGACGACGTGTCATTATGGAAAGAGAATTCCAGTTCACTTTCCATGTTTTTTGTTTTTGTTTTTGTTTTGTTTTGTTTTGGTGTTAAAGTCTAATTTAAATAATCAATGCAAAAGCTGTAATAGGTCTATGCAAAGAAAAAAAAATCATTTATCTTTAAAGAATGTGATTAGTTGAAGTTTAAGAGAGTGAGAATTCAACAGTCGCTCCAAAAAGTTAAAAAACCCAAAGACATGACAGCATCTTTTCACTACATTTTTTAAAACTTTTTCTAAAATTTTAATGAACTGAGTGACATTTTAGATACAAAATTAATTGAAATAACATTGGCGAAACTATACATTTTAAATGCACATGCACTGCTAAAGTTTATCTAAATAAAAACCATACAAGGGATAGAAAGAAAAGGTTAAAACCCACAAATAGTAAAGGTTATTATATAATAACAAGATTCTTGACTTATAAATGACTGTTCCATAATCAAGATACAAATCTTAAATACAAAATATCACAAAACTAATTTCTAACTGTTTGTTAAAGAATTGTACCGAATATTTCTACTATGCCTCTAATGAAAGCAATTAAACGTAGTTTTAATGCATTGTAATGGTAATATCAATGTATCTACTTACGCTCATTTCTACAATCAACATGACCAAGGTGTTCTGAAATATTTGCAACATTGAACAGTTTCATCCCAACACGACACATCACTTGAATGATATAATGACATATTGGGGAGATGAATGGAAATGCCAGGTTTATTGTCCCATTGTAGAAAAAATCATGTCGATCCAAGGTTCCATTTTTCTCAGCAGAATGGAGGATTTCCTGTGAGAGATAAGAATGTTTATAAATATTATGCGACCACAAAAAAATAAAAAGTGCAGAAAAACTCACTTCATTGATTTAAATCATTTACGTTTTCTTCTCATTCTTGGCCTCTCGTCGAGTACACAATGCATGACCTAAAAAAACAAGAAAACATGGGGATGAAGGCATATTATCAATTTGAACAGAAAATATTTTAAGCTTTCTGTACTTATGCGGCCATTTTAAATGCAGTCCTCACTCTGCTCCTATAATAGACCAAATACCTGATTTAGATTTATCTTACTGACGTCAGTATCCTATTTTGTATTATTTTTTTCTTTCGAACATGGTAATTATTTTTTAATCTAGATAGCCCTAAGCTTTATTTGCTTTCCACCATTTTACTAAATGATTTGGTATTGAACACAAAATGTCACTTCTCCTCCACTTAATAACTTACATTAAAGTAGAGATAGCATTTTGGAACAGGAAAAACCTCTTCAAAGCTGATTCTAGTAAATACTTCCACTGATGTCAAGTTCCATGTAACATTGACATTTGTGTCGGTCAGGGGAACTAAACAAAAGGAAAAGGAAGAGTAAATAGTTTGCTGAAGTTTTTTTCATATATAAAAGGATTGCAACTTAAACAGTCTGAACAAAGAATCTGTTTTATTATCTGAAATGACGTACATTAATCACGTTTATAAGTAATATAAATATTGTTTTCGCCATTCTCACCCGTAGGATATGGTTTGTTATTATAATTTGTTGATTTTGGAACTTAAGAGCGATCATTCCATGAATACTTAAAATGTTAAAATCAACAGGCCAGATAACTTAATATTTGTGAATATTTTGCTCATTGTTCAGGGTTAAGTGGCAAACAATCACTGTATGTATATTTTTCAATGTTAAGATTGTTTCTAATTTAACATCACTTTTTAAGGTAGTTCGACACTATTACACGGCGCATTCGATTGGCGCATTTGCGAAACACGAGTCGGATGCGGAATTGACTTGATTTTCAAACCTGAATATTCCTGTATTGGCCTATTCACTGTGACGTCATAATAGATTGGCATGCACTTTCCCGCGAATTAGCCCCCTTTTCCGGTAAATATTGTCTATTTCGTAAACTATATAAAATATCTCTCCTAATCGAACGGTGACATATAGATTTTTTCAGCGTAACAGATAGCTTAAGTGGATATCTCTGAAATATCAAAAAATAAAAAAAATCTATCTGATATTTATTTTATATGAAAGATAAACAATAAGCACGTTATCACAGTTCCCTATGTATTCTTTGTAAATATTGCTGAAAAATACTGAATTTGGCCTATTTTTCAAAGCCACGTAACGGGAAAAGATGATCGATGACATATCATTTTTATTTTATTTTTTGAATATATAGGTTAAGACCTACAAAATATCTTAAAAGTAAAAAATTCTGTCTGAAATTTTTATTAGGATCGAACTACCTTAAAGCATTTGAAAGTTTAGAACAGCTGCTTTTGCGAAGGCAACTAAATCGAAAAATGAAGAATTTAAGAAAAGCGTTTTTTCTTCTGCACTTTATGTTTGGTTTTTGCAATATGTATAAACAAATTTTTAAGTGGAACACCTGCCCAATGCTTTTGAAAGGAGTAACAAAATTCTAAGAAATCTTATATAGGTATGGGTTTGGGAGACTTTTGTGCTTCGCTCTGCGAAAACTGTTGTAACTTAATTGTTATCTCTGGTTTCGTTTTGTCATATTTCATTCTAATCCCATGCCTGATAATGGCATTCATTGAAGCTGTTGTAATGGTTACGATTAATAGTTAGGTAACATACAATCAAGATTAATAACTATTCACATTGATATTTTAATATAATCAGACCTCATACATCCCGGACAATCATGATCATTTATGGCTTTGCTCAGTTTCATTGCTGTAGCAATAGTTGAGGAAAATAATTTTGACCATTTATGGCTATATGTTTGTTAGTTAGGTAATAAAATATCATTATGACCTGATTGCTGCGAATTTCATGGATTTGATAATAGTTGCGATGAAATTTTATGACCATTTATGGTAATCTGTGGGTTGATTTGGTCACAAAAGTCATTCTGTTCGTTAGCATTTCTCATTTTCATAACCTCCCTCAAACTAGTCAAACAAATTCAAGCAAACTTTAAAGAAAAGATGTTTCGGCATTCTTTGACAAAAAACTTGCTCACTTTTTTCCGATCCAATAAATAATATGGAATATTGGACCTTATTGGAAAACACTATTTTATATTTTGCAAATCTTTTGATTGAATCTAAGTTATTTTTCATCATTTGCTGTGAAAATATTCAAGAAAATTTAACTCAGCTGTATTTCAATGATATATGAAAGGTTCTTTACAAGGATTTCTCATATTAATCGAATCCAACAAAAAGACATGGCAAAAGTGCAGAACATATTCTTAAATAAGACCCTATGGGAAATCATATCTGAAACCACTTATGGAAATTCAATCAAGCTTTTCAGGAATAATGTCTTGGAGGTCCTTTACAAAGTTGCTTATTTCATTCTTGCCCATCATGGAACTTTTAAAGCAATTGCGCATGGTCACCAGCGCTTAACGTAGCATAATATTAGACCGTATGAGAAATAATATTTTGACGATCTCTTCTGAGACAATTGAAGCAGATTCAACCCTATGTATGGAAGTCCCTTTTTAAAACTTGTTTATTTTATTCCCAACAATACATTTAAAAAAATACAATTACAACGGTTGACCAAATACTGTGGAAATACTTTAATTCGTAGACATAAATTTTCGTGGTTTCTATAAATATCCCTGTTTCGTGGGTACTTAAATTCATGGTTTCAATTTCTATAAATGAAAACTCTAGAGAAAACTAGAGGCTCCCAGGAGCCTGTATCGCTCACCTGACTTTCAGTTGCCACAATGAAGCTAACATTTTAAGTTATACAGTTGAACTTAAGTCTCTCAAACTTTGTTAGCTCAAACACCACCAATATCTTGAACTGTATTTAAAGTATGATCTTGTTTTACTATATTTCTTTGTTGCGCTTTTTTGACAAAAAAGTACTTGCTTATGACCACTTTCAACACCAGTTTTGAGACATAACTTTGTAAATGGAGGTCAACAACACTTTTCAAAACCATATTTTTAAGTTACCACATCAATATTTATTTGGAAACCAAATTCATTGAAATTGGAAAATATTGAATTTTCCCGCCTTTTGTGGAAGCCATTTTGAAAATGGCGGTCAACGAACAATTTTTAACATTGGTTTGAATTTGCGACATCAAAACCTATTTGGAAACCAAATTTAATTGAAATTGGACAATGTTGAATTTTCCCGCCTTTTTTGGCGGCCATTTTGAAAATGGCGGTCACTGAACAATTTTCAGTATCTGTTTTGAAGTCGAAACATCAATATCCACTTGGAAACCAAATTTCATTGAAATCGGAAAATGTTGAATTTTCCCGCCTTTTTTGGAAGCCATTTTGAAAATGGTGGTCAATGAACAATTTTCAACACCAGTTTACAAGTTGCCATAGCATGGCAAACATTTTAATCAATTTACACTTAACCTTCATCTTCTCTAGTTATGGATATAAAAGACGACAAAACATGAAAATTTAAAAATTCCATGAAAAAGGGCAACAACTCCTACAAAGATTTTTGGATTTTCTTCAAAATTTCAGTTCATGTAGATCTTGATATGCTGAACCTTTTTGCAATTTACACTTGACCTTTATCTGTTACGCCTTTTAAAATCAAAAAAAAATATATTAAAATTTAGAAAATTTCGTGGAAAAAGGGCAATAACTCCAACACTAGTTTTCGGATTTTCTTTAAAATTGCAGGGCGGGTAGATCTTAACATGCTGATTGATTTCAGTCCCAATCAGATTTTTGATATCTGTAATGGTTTTCGACTTATTTGCAAAAAATGCAATTTACCCCATTGCTCTATTTTTAGTAACAGCAGCCATGTTGCTTGGTTTTCGGACTAATCGAACACAATTTTGAAACTGTTTACCCTGGTGAGGACTCAGGTCAAGTTTGGTAACAATTGGCCCAATGGCTTCTGAGGAGAAGATTTTTTAAATTGATGACAAAAAGTATCAAATTTCTTAAATTTGACCAATAAAGGGCAAAAACTCCTATATGGGTAGTCAGATTTTCTTCAAAATTTCAAGGTGGGTAGATCTTGATATGCTGAACATTTTTGCAATTTAAAGTTGACATCTATCTGTTACAGTTTTTGCGATAAAAAATAAAGAATATCAAAATTTTGAAATTTTCACGGAAAAAGGGCAATAACTCCAAGACGGGTTTTCCGATTTTCTTCAAAATTGCAGGGCAGGTAGATCTTGTCATGCTGATCACTTTTACGCCATGTCAGATTTTTGATATCTGTAATGGTTTTTGAGTTATTTGCCAAAAAAAGCAATTTACCCCTATGTGGTATTTTTAGTAACGGCAGCCATGTTGTTTGGTCCTCGGACTAATCAAACACAATTTTGAATCAAGATACCCTGGTGATGATTCAGGCCAAGTTTGGTAAAAATTGGCCAAGCGGTTTCAGAGGAGAAGATTTTTGAAAAAGTTTACGACGGACGGACGGACGACGGACGACGGACGCCAAGTGATGGCAATAGCTCACATGGCCTTTTAGGCCAGGTGAGCTAAAAATGCATTTCATTGAGAAGTTAATTTCGTGGTTATAGTAAACCATGAAATCCAAGAAAATTGGAAACCCACGAACAATAGTACTTTCACAGTAAAACTAAACGGTACTTGAAAAATGTAATGATGTACAAAGTACTATATGAACGACTGTTGTACAGAACGAAGCATCAGTTCTATAAAAGCAATAATGTTATTTTGGTTCTAAAGTTTACATCTTCGAGATGTCGTCATCTTTTTTAGGAGGGGAAGAGTAAATGTTGAAATGTATTTTCGCTGGTTGTAGTAGCCAAATTGATATGCGAATAATGAGATCGTTTATATCTTAAAAAATAGTGATTGAATACTCTTTTTTTCCAATTTGTCCAAAGTTGTCTCAAAGGTTAAAATGTCCACTTTCTTTTTTGTCTAAAAAATATTCCGTTACAAAAATATTATGAAGCAATATGATAATCATAAATAAAGGGCTACACCGAGCGCAGCATGTCGACCACTAAAATTAATATGGACACAGTAATTTGCTGGACACAATAAGGACCTTGATACATAAATTAACTGGACACAAACTAAAGAAAATCAAAATTAGCCCTTTTAATCCCTTATTAATAGGATAACGCATGAGCTATAAGAAAAATCTGTTTCACATCTTTTGAAATATGCAATTTGGCCCCTATGACCCTTAAAAGCTTGGAAACCGTAAGAGCTACGCAAAATCTTTTGCTATAGTAGTGAAAGCTTACACAATGAGAATAATCCAAAGAAAGAAATCTGAATAAAAATGGAAAATTTGACATATTTCTAATAATTGCAATTTTGGCCTCTTTGAACCCCTATACCCCGGAAACGTTAAGCGCTATGCCTAATCTGTTGAAATACTGCTGAAAGCTTACAATGAGAGGAATCTAAAGAAAAAAAATCTGATGAAAAATAAAGATTTCACTTATTTCTGATAATTGCAATTTTGGCCCCTTTGGCCCCTTATAGCTCGGAAATGGTAAGAGCTACGACCAATCTGTTGACATACTGAAAGCGTACAATGAGAGGAATCCAAAGAAAAAAATCCCGTCAAAATCTGACGAAAAATAACAATTTTAGGTTATCCGCATGTTTGCAATTTTGGCCCCGTTGGGCCCCTTATAGCTTGGAAAGGAAACAAGTTATCAAAAATCTGATGGTCCAGCACTAGTTAATCTAATTTTTCATAAGGAATCCATTGCAAAAAATGCATCAAAATCAGACTTAAAATAAAAAAAAATAATATTTTGGAAATTCGCCCTGTTACGGCACATATTGTCGCCCCGGCACATACTGTCGCCGGCGACAATATATGCAGACGTATCGGCACATATTGTCGCCCTGCACATATTGTCGCCTACACATATTGTCGCCGGCGACAATATGTGTAGCACATTTTCGGCACATATTGTCGCCAGTTTTAATTGAACTTGTAGTAGATAACACTTTACACCAATGTTGAAGTAGCAAGTGTGTTTCACTGATGCTGAGTCTTTGGAAATGAAATAGCTTGTGTTGCTATGGGAATTGAGATTGCGAGAGAATTTATACTAAAATGTTAGTAGTTGCAACAAACTTTTAAAGAAAGTCTTCTAGTATATCTTGAAACAAAGAATCTCATGCCTGATACGTAGTGAAAAAATACAAAAAATATTGAAAGGTATCAAAGAAGCTACTCGGGGTTTTTACAAAATTCTGTTTCACACATATCCACAGACCCACACGGCGTATTTTAAAGAACCCACCCCAAGTTGCTCAGATAAATGTGCCTTATAGTTTATATGTTATTCAAACCTTTTTTTTTTCTCACTATATCTGTAAATTTCACGAATAAAGAACGTCAAAATAGTGGATCTTAATCTATGCCCTATCTCGAATTGTACTCCAGACCTTTACTTTCAGTTTTAACGCCCCTTCCCAAATTGAATGTTGTTTCTCTACCAAAGTTGTCGTTTTTATTTAGCTATATGTTTCTTCTGAATTATTCAAGCCGATGTCCAGGAAGTTCTAAGTTTCTTTCAATTCCATAGCATCGTTTTCACTTTTCATTTTTGTACGTTTACTTGGTCCTAATTGTCCATGCCACAAAAGTGTTTTCTAAAGTTATAATTCTTAAATCTTAGCTCGAATCTCATTCAAGCAAAATCCAGGTTTTGGGTTTTTCTGATAATTATTTTTGGTGCTTTTCTATCCATATTTGAATCTTCATTTCGATGTCTTCTGATGATATTGTTATCTGAGAAATCTTACTCTATAAGCCCAGGGCGAGCTGTTGCAACCAGATTGCGTCCGTCGTAACTTTTTTCATCTAAAGATCTTCAAAAGAATCGCTATATGGATTCAGTTTGCGTCCGTCGTCTGCGGGTCGTAACTTTTTCAAAAGATTTTCTTCTGGAGATTAAAAAAAACAGGGTTTAGTGGTTCTTATAATATACTAGTGTTGTTAATTTGGTAACGAAAATTTATTCAAAATCACTGGGAGTTGGAAACTTAGTTTAGCACTGACAGTAAAAAATACATCACTCAGAGAAACTATAAAAAGATTTATTCCAACTTTGAATGAATGTTCCTTAAGAGGTGATGACCAAATGTTTTCAGTTTTGTATTGCCAAAAAGTCATTATAAATAAATAATCGCCACTGGATATTGGACGATCCATAGGTTTTTTAACCATTTTTGAGAAAAATAACTTCCTACAGAATTTAGGCAAGAATTTACCAAAAAAGTCTGCAAACATCAAATAGACACCCCCCATTTGGATTGCTGCATCCGCTGATGTCGTGGCACTCATTCAACATTAAATCCAATAGGGTATGCTTATAAAGATCCTGCGCAGTTTAATAAATAAAAAGAAAAAAAAAGAAAAAAAGAACACCAAGTCAAACAAGGGGAAAATAAAGCATCATACATTAATGTAACGGAAAATTATTTGAGCCATGGAATCCAATAGGGATATATATAAAGCATTACCCACGAATAATCTACTACTTTTGAGAGCACATTTACAGATCCAAGGGAACAACCATTTAACTTTTATGGAAAGGGGCGGGGGCTTGGAAGAGGCTTTGTCAAAAAAAAATCAAGGATTCATTATATTGAGAAAAAAATCAGGGCAAAATTGGACACTAAGAAATTATCGGGATCCCAATAGTTCTTAAAAAGTAAGGGAGCCGTTTGAATAAATAAGGAATAATTGGCTATATTTTACGCTATTGGCGTATATAATAACTATTCTTAAAGAATGTCTAGAATTCTACCAAAATTGAAAACCTATTTTAAAATTATTTTTGTGTTCACAATTATTTCTTGTACCAAAATTTGCAAAAAAAAAAAATATGATTGTATGAATTTAAAAGTATTTTAGTCTTAGACCCTTTTATGAAATTAACCGAAATTGGAACCGCTATCGAAATTACAAAAGCGTATTGTACATCTACAGACTACATGCACAACTGCAAGAAAAATGAAAATATTGGAGGAATTTATGTCATATAAAAAACATTTGACCCTTTTTGGGCTCTTGGCTTCTTGTATTGCCAATAATTCTTCAGCAAAATTGAATTCCTAAATCCCAAAATGGATCAGTTCAAGTCGCAAGAGATGTGTAACGGACGGGAGGAGACGACAGTGTCCCCGACTAGTGCGGGAATAAAACTAGAGGCTCACATGAGCCTGTATCGCTCACCTGTTGACTGGTTATATTCATAATGGATGGTCTCGTTATCACCAAGAGACATTCCAATATTTATACTATACATCAGTTAACAAGATGTTACAGTTTCCGAGAGGATATTCAAGCATTGTTGCCACCTTGGATGAGGTACAAACGTAAGGAACAAACTTTGAAGGAAACCACCCAAGGGCTATTGTGACCAAGTTTGGTTCACATTGGCTCAGTAGTTTCAGAGAAGAAGATCTTTGAATGTATTTCACATAGGGTCATTGATCGCCAATGGACTATTGTGACCAAGTAAAAACATATAAAAATTGTGAAAATTCAAAGAAAAAAGTGGCTATAACTCCTATATGGGTCGTCAGATTTTCTTCAAAATTGCAGGACATGTAGATTTTATTATGCTGACCATTTTTGCTAGTATAACTTAACCTCTATCTTCTATCATTTTCAATATACAAAACGAAAAGTAACAACAAAACGGAAATTTTGCGAGAAAGGGGCAATAACTCCAAGAAGGGTTATCAGATATTCTCCCAAATTGCAGGATATGTAGATCTCATCATGTTGATCATTTTCACACCGTCAGATTTTTGATATCTGTAAAGGTTTCTGAGTTATTTGCAAAAAACAGCAATTTACCCCCATGTTCTATTTTTAGTAACAGCGGCCATGTTGATTAGTCTACAGACATAAAAATCACAAACTTGAAAGTGCTTGCCCTGGTGATGATTCAAGCCAAGTTTGGTATATATTGGCTTTGTAGTTTTAGAGGAGAAGATCTTTGAATAAAAGATGGGCGACGGACGCCGAGTGATGGAAAAAAGCTCACATGGCCTGTGGCCAGGTGAGCAAAAAAAAAAACTAAACAATAAAGAAACAATACAGATTAAGGATGTATTCTCCTGAGGTTTCAGTCTCGTTCAAATCTCGTTTATGAATAATTCTTAAAACTTGCCTTATGAGTGACATTTTTTTAATTGATTTATATTATATAATGACCCTCTCAAATTGAATAAAAAAATTATGCACCTTTTGGAGAAATGGTAAATTTTTATTTTTGACCAAATTT
This sequence comes from Modiolus philippinarum, assembly GCA_002080025.1. Lineage (NCBI taxonomy): Eukaryota > Metazoa > Mollusca > Bivalvia > Mytilida > Modiolidae > Modiolus > Modiolus philippinarum. Next base: position 16,683 of record MJUU01058245.1, read on the forward strand.
GACCATTGATCTCGATCAGAATTTTGCCGATTTTGGGGTAGGGGTAATAAAAATAAATTTTCAAGAAAAGTTCTCATCTTATTCATATGGTTTCTTTTCTAAGTTCTTAGGGATATAATTGTCCAGTTATTTAAACAAAAAATGGTGAGTTTTGAATGTGTAGGTGATGGGAATTTTGAAAAATCTAAATTTTTACAGATTTTACGAATTCTTGAATTTGACCAAAAAAAGCAACATTATCTTACAAAACTTTCTTATATCATCACGGACCTATGCTTTTTATTAGTGATATTTCTTCAGACTCATTATGTCTAACAATCTGGAGATTTTGAGAGAAAACTTGATGCTACTAGTCGATATTTCAACCAAAAATGGCCCCAAAATAGGCCAAAATTGACGAAAGTTGCAGAAAATCGCCAAAATAGGGGTTTCCATATGGCTATAGCACAACAAAATGCACACGGACATATGGTTTTCTCTTCGAAAGTGATTTGTTCAGGGTCTTCGCATTATAAAAATGTAGGTTTCGGGAAAAACTTGATGCAGGAAAATTTTGCCCCCCCCTCAGGAGAATACATCCTTAAGTCAAGAACTTAAAACAACGTCAGAAATACCTAGCAGTGCAAAAGAGCGCATACATCTTGGACCATCAAGGGCTACAGACAGGTAAGCGTGATCTGACTACCCTTCGCAAAGCACAATGGAAAGTCATGTTAAGCAAATAACAATTAAATAATTGTAAATTAACAGTTATAAGCCATGGATCTGCGGAAAAAAGTCTATTTTCATTTGTGAAAAAGTTACATTTAACATATTTCGGTTTTTTTCAACTTAAAACTCCTGTAGGTGGTTGAACATAACCTTGTCATATGTTTTTTTTCTTTTTTTTTTTGAAGGAACAATTTCGCTCTGTTGAGAACATTGCTGTTGAATATGTTAGAGGCCCGACAATATCAAGTGTGTTGTGAAATGCTGGTGTCATATGCCGTAGCTTTTGGAAATATATCTACTAAAAACGGCAGTTCATCATTGGAATTAACGAACAACTCACTGTTGATTGTAGACTTTCAAAGTTTTCAGTCTAGAAATTCAAGTCCATGTATGATGCTGGTTATGGTATATTAGTAGTTCCTTTTACTTTTAATTCGTATATGAAGATAATCATTAGTTAAAACTTTATCTATATTATGATATTATCACATATGATTAATTAACTTAAGTGTATTTGACCTAATATGTTTAAAACTGCCATTTCGATACGAATGACAAAGTATGCCAATATGCCAATATCGAGGGGTTACTTGAAGAAGGTGCTATCGATATACATATTTGTTAAAGAGATAGCCCCTTTTACCTGTAACCCCTCAATATGACCTAAACTAGGCCAATATGGATTTTTCCATATTGGCCTAGTCCATGGTTTTCATAACTTCTCTTGATTTAAACGTGTATCTTTGTGAAAACATAAAAATAAGCCAGTAGTGTGTAAATTGTCGTCTGCTGTCGTACTTTGCCAGGACGCAATGTCTTTTAATATAAAAAAAGTAAAGAAATACTGGAAATCAATTGATACAATTCATTGAAAAAAGATTAATAAATAAAGGTATCATTGTGTAATGTGTTTTCATATTGGCATAGTTATAGATCCTCAGTAAGTCACATTGGCCTGCGGCCTGCGCCTCAGGCCAAGTCTTACCTCGGATCTATAACAAGGCCAATATGAAAAACATTACGCAATAATACTATATTTATGAGTTTTGCATATGCAATAACTGTAATTGTCCATCCATATCACTGCCCCGGGCAAATAACCGGTTATCTTGCCCTGGTGAACACATTTTTATGACGTTTTATCATATGTTTAGTAATAAATACAGACGTTTTGAATATGTGATACAGTGGAAAACTTTCATGCCGTTTTCACACTATGACGTCATACCCTTTATCGCATACCATTTATCGCATGGCTTACCCTTTATCATATACCCTTTATCGCATGGCTAGCCATGTATCATACCCTTTTTCCAAAAACTTTTCTTTTCAATTCGACTTATTTGGGGGAAATTTTGGGGGTAAAAAAATTGTTTTTTTTGGGGGGGGTTAAAATTGTTTTAGGTGAGATTTTTTTGTGAGTACCAGTTTAAATAGTCTAGCAAACCTTTTTCCTTTGCATGTTAGATTTGATTCCAGCCACCTTCAGTCCTTTTCGCCCAATTTGAAATTTTCTTCTTCACAAAATACATGTATTTTCTCTTACCAATTTCAATTTTTGACAGTTTTTTGGGGGATTAAGTAGTCCTATGTTTAAATATGATAAACTGTATAATACATGGAAAAATCCGTATCACATGCCGTATCATCGGGCTGATATTGGTAACTCGGGATGATATGGCATGTGATACGGATTTTGCCATGTATTATTCCCTATATAATAGCGTGACGTTTATTATATAACCAAGCATGTACTTATGTTTGAAGGATTCAAATAGAAATCGGCAGTGGCATATTTCAGATAATGAAAATGCTCATTCATTTGATTAATTTAAAGACAGTGTCAAACATAAAAGATGTAATACAGACCCGCTGCGAAAAAAATTCATAACAGGTCAGCAAGCTCAACTCTCCAATTTTCTTTTTCTAATTCGTGCCAAATACAGCCTTAAAAAGGTGGATCGGACATCGGATTGTTGTTGAAAATTGAGATTGCTTGTTCAAAACATGTGATATATAGCCGGATTACTTGCCATTTTCAATATCGTCTCTGGTATTATTTATTTCAGAATTGTTAAATCAAAGTTAATATATTGTGTTCATTGTTAATAAAGATGTCATTTAATGATTTTTTTTATTCATGAATTGTACATTATATATGTGATAAATATATCATAACATGCCCTTTTCCATATCGCTCCTGTTATCATTCCTCGACCCATATCGGCCCTCGGCTAACATCTCGGGACCGATATGGAAAAGGACAGGTTATAATCTATATTTTCTTAATTTCAGTTTCTGTTAAATACATGACGATTTAGCATTTAACAGTCTTCACGTATTAAGATCTAATATACTTAAATCTTATTTTCACTTAACTTTTTATTAACTTCAAACGAATACAGGGGTAAAAATGTGAAATATCGACACAAAAATGTCAATTACTCCAACACATTAGGTAAATAATTATTTACTGTAGACAAAGATCTTGTCATAGTGACCTCGTAGACTTTTCTTGTATCTGTAAATGTTTTTGAATTTGCAATTCCCGTATGTTCCATTTCCAGCAACCATTGCCATTTTGGTTGACGGATAGCTTTATTACATGTGGTTCAATGGTTTTAGGTCAAAAGATTGGTCCTTTGAAGCAGTGGAGTTAAAACATAACCTGGTTGTTGGCCTAACCTTTAACCAGATAATGCAAATCTTCATTGGAAACGGAAACCGGAGGCTGTTATTTATTGTATTTAACGTATTCATTGCGACAATGTGAGATATGCGTTTCATATTTAATTTAAAAAAAAGTCTTATCGATCGCTATTATTATAATAAATTCATCTATGACCAAAACGGTCATATTGAGCCATATTTTTACCTTTACTTTATTTGTATTATGCTCTTGATTAGCTGAAGAAATTCGATTTAAAATTTTCCTAAATGATTATATGCCAAGTAATATTTTTCAGATAGTAAAAAGAGGCTCTCAAGAGCCTGTATCGCTCGCCTTGGCCATGGCTGACATATTCAGTGAAAATAATCCCAATGTTTAAGGGTCTCATTTTCAAATGTGTTAATAGATATTTATATTGTGAGTATAATCCAAAGTTAAACTTTGTTCCGCAATGGCAGCTTTTTTTAGATTGGGTGCAGACCTACTGAGGAACATTATGCCTTAAAGCTTGGTTCCAGTCTGCCAATATTTTCAGAAGAGAAGATCTGCAAATATGTCTCCAATATAGTGTCCAATGTAAACTAAGTTCCATGCTATCGGCCATTTTTGATGAGGTGCAGGTTTGCCAGACAAATATTTAAAGGGGACGATTATAAATGACCAAGTTTGGTACAAATCTACTCTGGTCGCCATCATGGATGCAATGCTGAATTGCCACACATTCTTTTAAAGGGGGACCAGTTAAGGACAATTGTGACCAAAATACGGTTGTATGAGATGTGCAATTTGCAAGACATACCACCAAAGTTTGGTTCTTTGATGATTCCGATAGGAATATCTTTGAATGCTTTCCCATAGGGCCCAATGTTAAACTATGTTCCCCGCTAACGGCCATCTTGGATGCGATGCAGACTTGCCACACACACTTTTCAAAGGAGACCAGCTAAGAATTATTGGGAGCAAAAAAAGGTTAAAAAAGGCCAAGTATTTTCAGAGAAGAAGATCTTTGAATATATAGAGTCTAATGTTAAACTAAGTTCCACGATAGCAGCCATCTTGCCCGAAACATTTTTGAAAGGAGACCAGCCAAGGACTATTTTCAACGAAGTTCGGAATGTTATCCGAGAGAGTTGAATGTTATACTAAGTTCCCTTCGGGTGGCCATCTTGGATGAATTGCAGACTTACCGTTCACATTTTGAAAGGGGTCCACCCAAGGACTTAATAGTCCTTGTTTAGCTCTAAATGGCTCTCCGGCTTCAGAGGAGAAGACCTTTGAATGCCCTCCCATAGGGTTCTGTGTTAAATCCATGTTCCCCACTGGCCGCCATCCTGGATGTGATACGGACTTGCAAGACATTTTTTAAGAGGGCCAACTATTGTGTCCACGTTTTGTTCCAATTGGCAAAGTAGTTTTACAGACGATCTTTGAATATGATTCCCAAAAGGGTCCAATTCTATACTAAGGTCCCCGCTGGCGGCCATCTTGAATGAGATTCGAAATTGCCCGACACAATTTTGAAAGGGGACCATCCTAGGACTATTGTGACCAAGTTTGGTTCAAATTAGCTTTGCTTTGCGATAGGGTCCAATGTTAAACTTTGTTTCCCGCTGGAAAGCATTTTGGATGCCATGTAGACATGCAGGACACTTTTTTTCAAAAGGGACCAACAAAGGACCCTTGCGAAAAAGATTGTTCCAACTGGCCCAATACTCTCAGAGGAGAAGATCTTTGAATATCTTTTCCTATAAGGTCCAATGTTTTCCATTTTGGATGAAGAGCAGACTTGCCGGACACATTTTTGAAAGGGAAGCACAAAAGGACTAATGATTAAGGCACTGAATCTCTTGCTAGACAACATTTATGTTCGTTTCGGCACCATTGTTTATCATCAGGTCATTGGAATCCCCATGGGTACTAATTGTGCACCTCTCATTGCAGATCTTTTTCTGTTCTGTTACGAACGGGAATTCATGAAAAAACTACAAAATGGAACTGTACCAAATAGTGATAAACTTATTTCTATTTTCAATGATAATAGCAGGTATATTGACGATATCCTTACTATTGACAATCCCCAGTTTTTAGCTTATGTTGACACCATTTACCCATAACAACTGAAACTAAATAAGGCAAACAATGATTCTAGATACTGTCCTTTTCTGGACCTAAGTATCACCATTGACTCTGGTAAAATAAAAACTAAAGTTTATAATAAAAGAGATGATTTTGATTTTACAATTACTAATTTTCCCTTTCTTGACGGCGACGTTCCCCTAGCTCCATCCTACGGGGTGTATATATCCCAACTTGTACGATTCGCTCGCATTTGTTCCACCCTTGATGATATTAATGAGCGTAACCTTACTCTCACATCCAAACTTTTACAACAAGGTTACAGATTTCACAAATTATTAAATACTTTTAAGAAGTTTTACAAAAGATATGAACATTTGATATCTAGATATGACGTGACTCGCAAACAGCTAATAACAAAGGGCATTTCTCATCCTCGATTTTATGGAAATGTTGTTAAAAATGTCAAAAACTAATAAATAATCCAAAAAAACTGGGACGTAACTTACATTCTTTACGTAATAGTGGATATCGACGAGATATTCTGAACAAATCCGTTAAATTGGCTTTGGATTCCAGTGACCTAAAGACTTTACATATATACTGGCCTCTCACTGATACTGCCGATGTCTGCTGAAATGCATGAAGACTCTTTACCAAACCCTTCGGGGAGTTTTGAGTTTATTTTTTCTTCCGTATTGCGACAGTGTTTTACCAGCAGACTAGATTCCTGAGCTAGCCGGCAGTTTAGCGGCGAGCACTCTTTGACCCTTCTTTCAAAATTACGTTTTGTCCTATGCTTTTTCTGTTCTTAGATAGTGGTCATTGAGTTAGTAGTCTACCTATATTGGGTTTTATTCGCATGTTCATGATACTATAGGGAAACGGGATAGAGAAAGGGGAGGTTTGGGTACCCATAAACCGGTTTAACCCTACCACTGGCTTTTGCTAGTGCCGGTACCAAGTCCGGCTATCCCGAGTTCCTATCGTTATTTATGTTTGTCTCTTGTTTTCATTATTGTTTTTCTGGTGTGGTTTGCTTGTGGATTGTGGCATGTGATTGTAGTTCCTGGCCATTGTAGGTGTTTGCTGTTTTCCTGTTTTTGTAATATTCTGATTACGCTTGGTTCCAATAGGCTGTGCGGCTTCAGAGGAAAGGATATTTAAATGCTTTATCATGAGGTCCAATGTAAAAACCATGTTCCCCGCTGGCCGCCATCTTGAATGTGATGAGAACTTGCCGTACACATTTTTTTAAGAGGACCAACTAAGGATTATTGTGACCAAGTTTGGTTCCAATTTGCCAAGTAGCTACAGAGAAGGAAATCTTTGAATATACTGTCACCGCTGGAGGCAATCTTGGATGAGCAGCTGACTTGTCAGACACATTTTTAAAGGGGCCACCCAAGAACTATCGTTACCAAATCTGGTTTAAGTTTGCCCAGCTGTTTCAGAGGAGAAGATCTTTTAATAGAAAGATTACGTTGGTCGGACGACGGATGGACGACGGACGCCAAATGATAGCAAAAGCTTACCGCTATATATAGCCAGTTAAGCTAAAATTTCAGAATCAACGGTATATATACTTAACAATGAAGGGATGTGGAGTAAATGCAAATGAGACAAAGTCTCTACAAATACATGGTAAAACTAAGCAATGGAACAACGCTTTTATTGTTGTTCTTCATCTTGAAGTCACTATGAGGACTTCAACAATGCATTTTACTTATACATCGTAGCAAGTTCAGGACGGCCCCTAGCACCGGTTTGAGCGGAATTCATTGCTAATTGTCGAGGAACGCTACATTCATGTGTTTTACCCTTCGATCTATGGATGCGGGATCGTCAAAAAACAAACTTAACTGGCAAAGTGTTCTTACAATCGCTGTCATCGATTGCCCGACGAAAGGACTAAAAGAAGACGATCACAATATTTAAAAACAACCGCATATTTTATAATTCATAAATTTTGTGCGACGACAATATGTGCCGATATATACGGCACATATTGTCGCCTCAAATGAAGTTTAAATGACATTGACAAAACCGGCACATATTGTCGCCGGCGACAATATGTGCCGTTAATATCCAGCACATATTGTCGCCGGCGACAATATGTGCCGCAAAGGTCTGCACATATTGTCGCCGGCGACAATATGTGCAGGGGCGATAATATGTGCCGTAACACGCCCCTTTTTGACCCAATTTATCTCGTAAATGGTACATGCCACATGAAATGAGTTGACATATTTAAGATTGGAAATTTTTTAAGGAGTACAGTACACTGAAAGAAACCCCATCAAAATCCGATAAATAATAAACATTCTACAGTCAAATATGTGAAAACACCAAATTTTGCTATTTTTTGGAAACAGGAGAGACCACAAAACCTTTGCTAGCCTTCCTTTGGTGCCAAGGAACATTGTGTTAAAATTTCAGAAGGTTTGATCAACCGGAACTTGAGTTGTTGGCAAAAAACGACGACAGCACCATACCATTATACGACCACAATTTTTTTGCGGTCGTATAAAAAGTTTCAATTACTTAAGTAGTGTTTTCCCGTTTGAAGTTATGATCTAAAACTGTTTGTGTCTAAAAGATCGTTGGCCTCTGATTGTTTTCTTTTCCCGACTATGTAAACTTGCAAATTTCTGCCAAACTTGCACCAAAATGATTTAATAAACAATTTTCAATGGTGCATATCATCGGCAACATAACTACAGAAATCTACTACAAGTCCGTGTAGAAAAAAATGAAGATTTTAGAAAAGAAGCATTTAAAAACCTCGTCATTAACGTTCATTTTTTTTTAAAAATTAAATTCGAATTGCACCAAAAAGTATCGACATTTGAAATATTTCATCCATGGGACAATTGCCTTTTTAGAAATGGCGTATATTGAAACGACTGGGTAAACATGGTTAACTTGCTCATGCGATCATGCTTGGATGCAGCCAAGTCACTTGAAAGCAATTTCTAGTTCATTGTTGGGTTCATACTTCATGTAAGAGATCATGAAAATTACTAAAATAAAACTGTCCTAATCATGCTACATATCTACTGAAAAAGCCAGCGGAGAATTGCGGAGAATCTCCATGGGAATATTATATTTAAGAAAAAGTTTGCGGAGAATTTTGATGAATCTCCAAGCCTGTATAATTCTTTGGACAAAGTTTGCTGAGAATTGCGGAAAATTTCACAGGTAGTGTCTTAGGAAGATGTCAGCGGAGAATTGCGGAGAATCTTCAATGCAATATCACACCTAGGAAGAAATCAGCGGATAATTGCGGAGAATCTCCAGTGGGCAGTATAAAACTTAGGACAAGTCAGCGGAGATTTGCGGAGAATCTCCAGAGGGCAATATAATATCACACCTAGGAAGAAATCAGCGGATAATTGCGGAGAATCTCCAGTGGGCAGTATAAAACTTAGGAAATAGGCAGCAGAGAATTGCGGAGAATCTCCAGTGGACAGTATATCTCCAGTTGGCAGTATAGTACCTAGGAAAAAGTCAGCGGAGAATTGCGGAGAATCTCCACTGGGCGGTATAGTACTAAAAAAAGTCAGCGGAGAATTGCGGAGAAACTAGTGGCCAGTATAGTACTTAGGAAAAAGTCAGCGGAGAATTGCGGAGAATCTCCAGAGGGTAGTATAGTACTTAAGAAAAAGTCAGCGGAGAATTGCGGAGAATCTCCAGTTGGCAGTATAGTACCTAGGAAAAAGTCAGCGGAGAATTGCGGAGAATCTCCAGTGGGCAGTGTAGTACTTAAGAAAAAGTCAGCGGTGAATTGCGGAGAATCTCCAGTTGGCAGTATAGAATGTAGGAAAAAGTCAGCGGAAAATTGCGGAGAATCTCCAGTGTTCAGTATAGTACTAAGAAAAAGTCAGCGGGGAATTGCGGAGAATCTCCAGTGGGCAGTATAGTACTTAGGAAAATGTCGGCGGAGAATTGCAGGGAGAATCTCCAGTTGGCAGTATAGTACCTAGGAAAGTCAGCGGAGAATTGCGGAGAATCTCAAGTTGGCAGTATAGTACTAAGAAAAAGTCGGCGGAGAATTGCGGAGAAACTCCAGTGGGTAGTATAGTACTTAAGAAAAAGTCAGCGGAGAATTGCGGAGAATCTCCAGTTGGCAGTATAGTACCTAGGAAAAAGTCAGCGGAGAATTGCGGAGAATCCCATCTGGGCAGTGTAGTACTTATGAAAAGGTCAGCGGAGAATTGCGGAGAATCTCCAGTTGGCAGTATAGAACCTAGGAAAAAGTCAGCGGAAAATTGCGGAGAATCTCCAGTGTTCAGTATAGTACTAAGAAAAAGTCTGCGGAGAATTGCGGAGAATCTCCAGTGGGCAGTATAGTACTTAGGAAAATGTCGGCAGAGAATTGCGGAGAATCTCCAGCTGGCAGTATAGTACCTAGGAAAAAGTAAGCGGAGAATTGCGGAGAATCTCAAGTTGGCAGTATAGTACTAAGAAAAAGTCCGCGGAGAATTGCGGAGAAACCCCAGTGGGCAGTATAGTACTTAGGAAAAAGTCTTAGGAGAATCTCCAGTTGGCAGTATAGTACCTAGGAAAAAGTCAGTGGAGAATTGCCGAGAATCTCCAGTGTTCAGTATAGTCCTAAGAATAAAGGGCTACGCCGAGTGCAGTATGATACGACCGCAGCATGTCGACCACTGAAATTTCAACAAAAGTAGTTTAAAGTGAATGTGGGCACAGTAAAGAGCTTGACACAATAATTAGATGGACACAAAAAAAGCTTGACACAGTTATTAGCTGGAAACAAACTACAGAAAAAATCAACACTTTTGATCACTTATTGATAAAAAAAAACTGTAAGAGCTATGCAAATTTTTCTATCAACTAAAACTTTACATCCATAAAAATTAAAAAAAAATCCATCGAAATCTGATGAAAAATAAAGATTAGACATATTAGAATTGCAATTTTGGCCCCTTTGACCCCTTGTAGCTCAGAAAAGGTAAGAGCTACGCCAAATCCTTTGCATACTACTTAAAGCTTAGATCAAGAGGAATCCAAAGAAAAAAAAATCCCATCGAAATCCGATGATATATAAAGCTTTAACATATTTAGAAAAAATGCAATTTTGGCCCCTTTGACCTCTTGTAGCTCAGAAACGGTAAGAGCTACGCCAAATCCGTTGACATACCACTGATAGCTTAGATCAAGAGGAATCCAAAGAAAAAAATCCCATTGAAATCCGATGAAAAATAAAATTCTACATAATCTGCAAATTCGCAATTTTGGCCCCGTTCGGCCCCTCATAGCTGGGAAAGGAAACAAGTTACCAAAAATCTAATAGCTGAGTGCAGTATAAATTTTTTGCAAGGAATCCATTGAAAAAAAAAATGCATCAAAATTGGACTTAAAAAAAAATTGAGGTTTGCCCCTGTTGGGCCCAATTTATCTCGTGAGTGAAATCCGTTGCATACCCCAAATTGGAAATTTCTTCAGGAGCACACTGAAACAAATTCCATCAAAATCCAATAAATAATAAAGATTCTACAGTCAAATATGTGAAAACACCCAATTTAACCCTTTTTGGCCCCTAATTCTGAAATGGGTGGGGCCAAAAACTAAAGGAAAAACATTATTCTCAAGAATGTTCCAAGAAACATCTTACTAAGATTTGAAAACAATCCGTCCACTAGAACCAAAGTTATGCTGTCCACAGACACGAAAATACCTAATTTAGCCCCTTTTGGCCCCTTTTTGTCTCTTTTTCAAAAACGGGTTAGGCAGGGAACGGGAAATTAAAACCCGGGCTTAAGGTAGATAGACACTGTTGCGCTGCGCAATTCAATTGCGCATTAGAAAAATAAGAGTCGGATACGGGGTAAGCTTGATAGTCGGGCTGGAACAGTAATTTGAAGGCTATTCCTTTGTGACGTCATAATTGAATGGCAGATGTATAACGTCATATTTCATTTACTTTGCCGCGAATTAACTCCCTTTTTCCGTAAATAATGTTTAATCCGGAAACTTTGTAAAATATCTCCGTTAAAAGCATGGTGACATTTACATTTTTAAATTGTAACCAATTAATTACATCATAAACTATCTGTCCACAAAAATACATCAAATTCTCATGGATAAAAAGTTTATTTCTATTAAGCTAAAAATTGCCTTTCCATATTTTCCCCGTACATTCTATGTAAATTAAGGTGACAAAATGGCTAAAAATGAGCAAACTTTGATCACAATTCTAGAAAAAGCAAGCATGGTGACCCATAATTTTTATTACAGATTTCGGGTAAGTTGGATTTGTTCTTCAATTGTGCCGACTTACAACAAAATCTCATGGATTTAAATATTACTGTCTATCTACCTTAAGCTTGTGCCAACAAACATCATACTAAAATTTGATAACAATCCTTTCACTAGAACTAAAGTTATGCTGTCCACAGACGCCAACGCCGACGCAGACGCCGACGCTAGCGCCATACCATAATACGACCACAAAATTTTTGGGGTCCTATAAAAGTCAGCGGAGAATTGCAGAGAATCTCCAGTTGGCAGTATAGTACCTAGGAAGAAGTCAGCGGAGAATCTCAAGTGGGCAAAACAGTTCTTAGGAAAAGTCAGCAAAGAATTGAGGAGAATCTCCAGTTGGCAGTATAATACTTAAAGCCACATAACAGACGGCCATGTACTACCTAAGACATCTACATATCAAATATCACTGACCTTTCACTCATAGTTACTGAGAAACTATAGTTCAAAGTTTATTAAATCTAAATCATGGGTCCACAAGAGACATTATGACAAAACAAAGATGTAAGATTCTATTACAAAACGAAACATGAAGTTTGCAGTATGCAAATGTTTTATGATTTATGCATTAAAATTGACATTAAATATACTTAAGTATTTGTGTGTTTTCCAAAAACATGGATCTATCCAAGAGTGTGAAGCATGGTAAAACAAGATGTGCTTGAGAAACACTACATATGCCTCGAGATTCCACAGTAAAATATATGAAAATACCCAATTTAACCCCTTCTTGACCTCTATGACCTTGACCTTTGACCTATTTTTTGCACTTTTGTGTTCCTCTTGACAAGACCTTTACACTTGCAGAGTATTAAAAGTCTATCTTACATAGTTAAAAAGCTGTTTATTTCCATGAAAACACCGAATTCAACCCCTTTATTCTGCAACAGATGAAGCCCGTTTTGGCCTCTTGTTTACTGAAATGGTTTTATTTGTTAAATGAATCTGTTTAAGCATGCTATAAGAAACTTGCAGAAAAAAACTGCATTAAAATCTGAAAAAAATTAAAAATTCATTTTTTTTCCATTTGTCCCCCTTTGGGCCTCTTGTATCTCAAAAACGGTAAATGCTACCTCAAATCCGTTGCATACAGCAGTTGGGCAATTTAATTAGTAATAACACTAAACAAACCAAATCTCAATAGGATAAATAATGAGGATTCTATGGTTGAATATGTGTAACAGCTAATTTCACCCCTTTTTGACCTCTGTGACCTTGACCTTTGACCTGACCTATTTTTTTTTGCATATTTAAACGACTAGTGAATACTTCGGTATCCATCCATATTGTTATTGTCATCCATTCGTTGGCATCTCCAAAGACCTGCTGCAAATATTCAGCTTTGACTCTGTAGCAGACATATAGAAACAAATAAATAATGCTAATCCTATGAGAAACCAATTACTGTAAATGTAGTAATTTTTGTAGTGTTCCTATTTTTAGACACCCGTCTTTGACAGGCAAATTATGGTATATCGGTGTCTGTCCGTCCATCTACAAGTAGTACTCTAACTAGAGAACACTGTGATAATTTTTCTTGAAAATTTGTTGTGTATGAAGGATGCAACTCCCTATTGGTTTATTTTGTTGTTGGATATTTTGTTCCAGAGTCATGGGACTTTGAGTATTTCAAAAAAGCCTGAAATTGCAATTTCTGTTCATACGTCATACTCTAACTAGACAACGCTTTGATTTTTTTTTCTTGAAGCTTTGCAGGATTGTTAATTATGATGGAAGAAAGCTCCCTATTATTTTATTTTGTTGGTGGATTTTTCGTTCCATTGTCATGGCACTTTGATTACTGAAAAAAAAGCAATTTCTGTCCATATGTCATACTCTAACTACAGAACACTTTAATTATTTTTTTGAAACTATGCAGGAATGCTGGGTATGATGGAAGAAAGCTCTCTATGGTTTTATTTTGTTTGTGGATATTTCAATTCCAGAGTTATGGGACTACGATTATTTCAATAGAGCCTGAAATTTCAATTTCCGTCCATGCATCGTACTCTTACTAAAGAACTCTTTGAGGGTTGAGGTTATATTAAGGGAAGTGGTTAGGGTTAAAGGTTATAGTCAAGGGAAGAGTTAGGGTTTTATTTAGGGAAATGGTTAGGGTTATATTCAGGGAAAGGGTTGGGGTAAAAATCAGGGAAAGTGTTACAGTAATATTTAGGGAAAATGGTTAGGGTTATAGTCAGGGAAAGGATAAGGGTTCTAGTCTGTGAAAGGGTTACAAGGGTTGTATTTAGGAAAGGGTAAGGGTTTTAGTCAGGGAAAGGGTTAGGATAACAGTCAGGGAAAGGGTTAGGATAACAGTCAGGGAAAGGGTTAGGACAGTCAGGGTTAGAGTAATATTGAGGGAAAGGGTTAGAGTTAAAGTCAGTGAAATGGTTACGGTTATAGTCAGTGAAAGGGTTAGGGTTTTATTAGAGTTATAGTCTCTGAAAGGGTTAGGGTTTTATTTATGGAAATTTTATAGTCAGGTACTGGTAGGGTTATTGTAAGGGAAAGTGTTTAATGGTAGGGTTATAGTGAGTGAAAGGGTTTGGGTTTTTTGTTTTTGTTTTTCTGTTTTGTTTTTTTAAGGAAAATGGGTATGGTTATAGTTGAGTGATATTTAGGGAAATGGTTAGGGTTATAGTCAGGGAAATGGTTAGAGTTATAGTAAGGGAAAGGGTTAGATTTATATTTAAGGTAATAGTCAAGGAAAGGGTTAGGGTTATATTTAGGGAAATGGTTGGGGTTATAGTCAGGTAAGGGTTTGGGTTATAGTAAGGGAAAGGGTTAGAGTTATATTTAGGGTAATAGTCGAGGAAAGGGTAAGGGTTGTTTTTAGGGAAATGGATAGGGTTTTAATCAGTGAAAGGGTTAGAGTTATAGTTTAGGAAAGAGTTAAGGTTGTAGTCGTGGTTGGGGTTATAGTCCAGGAAAGAGTTGGGGTTATATTTATGGTTAATCATAATTAGGAAAAGGGTTAGGGTTAAAGTCAGGGAAAGGGTTAGAGTTGCATTTAGGGAAATGGTTAGGGTTATAATCAGGGAAAGGGTTAGGATTATAGTTTGGGAAAGGGTTAGGGTTGTAGTTGGGGTTAGGGTTATAGTCCGTGAAAGGGTTAGGGTTATATTTATGGCTCCTAATTAGAGTTATAATCAGGGAAATGGTTAGGATTATAGTCAGGGAAAGGGTTAGAGTTACATTTAGGGAAATGGTTAGGATTATAGTCAAGGAAAGGGTGAGGGTTTTATTTAGAGTAATGGTTAGGGCTATATAGTTAAGGAATTGGTGAGGGTTTGTCAGGGAATTGGTTAGGGTTATATTTAGGGAAATGGTTAGAGATATAGTATTGGAAAGGGTTATGTAATATTAAGGGTTAGGTTATGGTTATAGTCATGGAAAGGGTTAGACTACTTAAAGATTCTCCGCAATTCTCTGCAAACTTTTTCCTTAGTATGAGATTACTGTAAGATTCTGTGCAATTCTCCGCAAACTTTTTCCTTAGTAGCAGACTATTGAAAGATTCTCCGCAATTATCCGCAACCTTTTTCCATAGTATTAATTAGACTACTTAAAGATATTCCGCAATTCTCTGCAAACTTTTCCCTAAGTATGAGACTACTTTAAGATTCTCCGCAATTCTCTGCAAACATTTTCCTAAGTATGAGACTACTGTAAGATTCTCCGCAATCTCCGCAAACTTTTTCCTTAGTATAAGACTACTGTAAGATTCTGCACAATTCACCGCAAACTTTTTCCTTAGTTGCAGACTACTGAAAGATTCTCCGCAACCTTTTTCCATAGTATTAATTAGACTACTGAAAGATTGAAAGATATTCCGCAATTCTCCGCAAACTTTTTCCTAAGTATGAGACTACTGTAAGATTCTCCGCAAACTTTTTCCTTAGTATAAGACAACTGTAAGATTCTGCACAATTCTCCGCAAACTTTTTCCTAAGTATGAGACTACTGTAAGATTCTGTGCAATTTTCCGCAAACTTTTTCCTTAGTATTAGACTACTGTAAGATTCTCCGCAATTCTCCGCAAACTTTTTCCTTAGTATTAGACTACTGTAAGATTCTCCGCAATTCTCCGCAAACTTTTTTCCTTAGTAGAATACTACTGTAAGATTCTCCGCAATTCCCCGCAAACTTTTTCCTTAGTATGAGACTACTGTAAGACTCTGCGCAATTCTCCGCAAACTTTCCCCTTAGTATGAGAATACTGTAAGATTCTGTGCAATTCTCCACAAACTTTTTCCTTAGTATTAGACTACTGTAGGATTTTCCTTTTTTGTTTATTTCTCTGCAGTTCTCTGTGTTTATACTCTGAAATTCTGTACCTGAAATTTTCGTGATCTCTTACATGAAGGAATAGCCCATTGTTGTCGTTCGAATTAATAGTCTTACAGAGAGAAAATCGCAAAAAGAGAAGAAATGAAAAAGAATGATGGCAAATACGATCATGCAGAAGTTAGTGAATGATATGTTGATTCTACATTCAATAAGACCGCCTAGGCAAAATTTAGTTACATTCTTAACTGTAGCGTTTGATCTACATCTCAGCAAGAAGTTCTGCTCTATAATGCATTTACTTCATATTTATATTCAATGTTAAAATACGATCCAATATGGTTGTTTTTACGAGTTATTTAAGTCTTCCCGAATCAAAACGGACCTTCTCACCTAGATTTCACGTCTACATGAATTTCACATTACCGGTTTTCACTTGACCCTGGATTTAAATCACTGATAATGTGACGGGTGTCACTAATGGAGCATGGCATGCTTACTCTTCCGGAGCACCATCGGGTATTTTAAAAATTTTCTATTTCTGAATGTTGTGTTTTTGTTTCCGACCCTTGCTTTATGGCTGTCTAATGACTGTTTTTCTGTGTTCTAGTTTTGTAACCACATTCCTTATTTCTTCAGTATTCTACTACCGCCATTATAGAATTCCTGAATTTCGTAACATATAAAAGTACAATGCTATTTCTATATTGTATACTAATGTAAACTGTAAAAAAAGCTTTCAATATTCATTTTCTGAGTCATTCATCGGGGGTTTGGCTCCACTAAACATTATTTTGACCATCAAAGAATCAATATTACCAAGTTAGATTTCAATTCATAGCTATCCATTTCATAAAAAACTACCAACCAAAGTTGATTCAAATGAATTCAAGTTTTGAAAAGGCCGTGCCAATACTATTACATTAGAGTCTGGTTCCAAGAAGATCTTTGAAAGTTTTGCTTCCAATGTGAAATGCATGTGTCCCGTGAGAGGCTGGCTTGGATATGATGTATATGTAATCCTGATGGACATTTTATAAAAGGGATCTATCCGAGGACAAAATGATTAAGTTTTATTCCAATTGACACAGTAGTTTCAGAGTAGCAGATCTTTCAACGAGTAGTCCCATAGGGTCAAATGCGATACTGAGTTTCTCGTTCTTGGCCCTGTAGGATAAGATGCCTATATGCCGGATACGTTTGTAAAATGAAGTACCCAGGGACTGTTGTGGCCGACTTTTCTATCGTTGTCCACAATTGTGTTGTGTCTTTTGATTTAGAGTTATCTAGTGGATTGATGTTGTATGTGATTCCTGTTGTCTTTTCTTTTTTAAACGACATACACATTTCGAAGGGAACCACCAAAATAACTATTGTGGTCAAGATTACTGCCAAGTCTGTTTAGAGAAGATCTTTCATAGTGTTCCCATAGCTATCGGGTCCAATGTTTAACTATGTTTCCCGCTGGTGCAATCTTAGATTAGAAGCGGACATGCAGGACACTTATGTGTGATGAGACACCAAAATGCAAAAGCATACATGTCTGTGAGAAGATACTGGAATGAAATGTTAACAAAGGACGGACAGATAAAAATTGATAGCATTGGCTCAATTTTGTGAGGTGAAACTTGTGGTAATATAGTTATAATTGTTCTTATACAATCAAACACATACCCAGAACGTATTCACTCGTTGGCACCAGTGATATCTTTGACGATGAGGTCTTTGTTATACAGGTGTACGACCCGTTGACATCGGAGACTTGTGCGTTGTAAATGAGTAGAGATACTCCACCAGCATTATGTTTTTCATTGTATTTTTCTTTATCCACTGGTGTCCCAAAATGCATTATAACATTATTATCCTTCATCCATGTTATTTTATTTTCGTCCGTGATTGAAGTGTTACAATACAAAGCCACATTTTCTCCCAAAACAATTGGATATTCAGCCACACTTAATGATACTAAAATATATGCATTTGGTGTATGAACATAACACGTTAATTTGTTATCTATTTTTGATTATTTCTATAAAAATATTCAAATTTAATTTCTTCATGTGACAGAAATAGAGAACAAATAACTTGTCAATTTTTTGTGTCCATGTCATATTTCTGCTGTATATATGAACATTATTAGTGGAAGCGTCCATTGCTTATGGTTGGTATATTTGCTATGCTTAGTATTTTTTTGTCTTTTGCTTAACCCTGATGTTTGTATGATTTTTCATATAAGAACGCTCTATAAAATTAACATTATTTGTAAGCAACATTCTAGAATAACAGCACGTATACCTACTTAGTTAATAACCAGTTTCAATCAATAAAATATATCTAAGAATAATTCTGAAACTGTATAGAACAAGCTCCTGTGATATATCGACTAGCATCTGTATTTGAGCTATATTGTTATGATATCATAAACTTATACTACACATGCGCCTTTATTAGGCAAAGTTGTTGCCTTTAAACAATATAGTAAAACCTGTACTAACGACGACCTCTAAATAGGGAATTCCTGTCTATGACAACCAATTTTATTCCTTCCGAGAATTTCTCCACTTTATTGACCTTTCTATGGCGACATTCTGTATAACGCGACCAATGACCGACACATATGTCCATTCGTGACGATTTGTCCCTCATATCACGACTTTTTGCAATGTTAACACTTCACATAGTGATAAAAAACAGTTTATTCGAACCTACTGTACAAGTCGTCATACTCCCGTAAAGCAATGCTTTGCATAATACGCTAACGGCAGCTGCGCCCGTCACTTTATTTACAATAATCCATGGGTAAACACACGATACATTTTCAAAACTGCAAAATTTCGTTCTATTTAGACTCATTTAGAATATAAACCAGAAGAAGAGGCTTCTTACAAGAAAAGGAAAAAAAAAAAACAACAGTGTTCCGAATGAAATTGGAGTTGTCTTTCTTTGATCAATTGACATGAAAAATCGGGAATTTTGTAATTGTTGTATTTCTTGTAAAACTTATAAGTATTTTTCTGCTCACTTTTGCCAGCGTTACTGCAATATACCATAAGCGTGAAACTATTCAATGGCAGAAGAAAAATGACAGGATTCCTTGCGAATACTAGCATTGCATAAAAAAGGCTACATCTTTTATCTTCCAAATATCCTGTAATAAAACAATTCTTTGCATATTATACAAAACCAACTCTCAAATTTACAGCAAAAAAAAAACAAAAACAAAAAACAAAAAAACAAAAAA
>MJUU01058245.1:36459-70134 GCA_002080025.1 Modiolus philippinarum
AAAAAGAGGGATATTCTAAAATTACATAACTAAGAAAAGGGATATTCATATCTATCACTATCACAAATTCAGACACCCTTACAAAGACAAACCAAATGCACAAGAACTCAGGGTGAATCGCTACATATTAAGTGGACGACTATTTGATTTGGGGGGAGGGGGGGGGTTTGGGGCTTGGGTGATTTTAAAAAAAAATAGTTTTATCGTAGTGCCAAGGAAAATGTGAAGAACACATTTTTGTTGCCAACGCAAATACATATTTTGAAGCGACATTTAGTGGAAATAAATAATTTGTTCGAGATCTTCTTGAGAACAATTTTTCTAGACAAAATCGCCACATCTTCCCCCTGAAAATCAAATGGGCATCCCCTAACCTATAGGTATCATTCGGTGCGTCGGAAGGGTTAGCATAATCTGCTCCACGCATGGCACACGTCACACAATCAGTTCAGATAGGGTGTTGAAAGATCTGTTTGTTAGTAACTCCAAATTTTGATATGTGGTTGAGTCATGTGGTTGTTTATATGTTTTGATGGCCGTTGATTAGTTTTTTTGTCGGGGAACGAATGACAGCGGCTGCAAGAGGACTTTTCCAATTAATTTTATGTTTGTTGATAATATAGGATCCATGAGTAAAAACACAAATATGGACCTAGTGTTGTCTGACATTTAACAATGAATTCAACATACCATCGGAATTCCAATAGGCACAAACTGTGAACCTCTTCTAGCCGATTTTTTTTTTACTCTTATGAGGCTGAATTCGTTGAACGGCTTCTTCCAAATAAAGACTGGCCCAGTACTTTAATTTCAGCTTCCTTCATATAGATGATATTGTATCTCAAAACAGCCTTTGCTTTGGTGGTTTTATTCATCTTTTTTTATCCGAAAGAGCTCGAAATTAAGGATACTACAGATACTTCCCCATCGGCCTTGTTCCTTGACCTTCATTTTGAAATTGACAACTAAGGTACATTACAAACTAGGCTGTGTGACAGTAGATGTGAGCAGCAAGTCCTTTAATTTCATCCTCCGTTATATAGATGATGTTCTTTCATTGAACAATCCCGAATTTAAGGATAACCTTCATCTTATATACCAAAATGAACTCGACATTAAGGAGACAACTGATACATCATCAGCATCATATTTGGACCTATACCTTTACATGGACAACTCTGGACGTCTGAAAACAAAACTTTACGAAAAGCGTGATGATTTCGACTTTCCAATATTTTAGCAGTAATATTCCCACATCTCCGGCAAATGTCGTGTACATTTCACAACTCATTCGCCATTGCCATGCCTGTAGTTTGTACAGCGATTTTGTCAAAAGAGCAAAATTACTGTCCCAAAAACCTATACATCAAGGTATGTTCAGTCACTGTTGCAATTGTCACTACAGAAGTTTTACGGTCGTCACCAAGATTTGACAGACCGTTATAATGTTTGTAATTCCCAAATGAGAATATTACCGGACTGACTAACACCGACTGTGACAAAACTGGACTTTCCATTGGCAGTGTGACGTGTACCACGCGTGGAGCAAATAATGCTTACCCTACCGGAACACCTGATGATACCTCAGTTTTTGTAGGGGTTCACACGGCTAATGCTTTAGTTATGTGGCGTTTTTTTTCATTTATGTTTATTTGTTTTGTCTTTGTCATACTGTCTCAATTCGTGTTGGATATGAATTGCTATGATTTTGGATTTATGATTTTAGAATTCCCCTTTTCCTCGTTCTTGCTTCGGTATTCGTTTGTCGTTGTATTTGATTGTAAAGTCCCTGCCATTGACAGTAAATTTTTACAGTTTTCTCCTAAGCTAGGCGAGAACAAGTGATACATTTCTTGAGGTCTGACATAAGAATGTTTGAAATTCAACGATTGCTGCTGCTGTGAATAGACGCTGTTTTGTATTTAGATTTTTGTAATGAATTTAAATCTTGAACAGTGCTGAAGGAGGTATATAATTAAAATTACAATGTGAAGGTGAAATCGTGAATTTGATTGTATCATGATCTCCAAAAATATTTTCCATATAAACAACTAGAAAGTGCCTTCAAATCATGACACTGCAGCTATGAATAGACGGTCATTGCTAATATCTTCTGGACCTAGAACAAAGGCCAATCACGGCGAGTTGTGTTTAATTTTAGCACAAATGATCTGCAGAATAACAAATTCATAGCTAAACAAAGAGATGTTCAACGATGTGTGTTTTTCTTAAGGAATACCGAAAGGAAACTCCTTCACACAGGCACATCTTCAATATATGTACAAATGATCAACATCTGCTAGTACTACCTATGAAAAATTCATCAAAAATGGCTAAATTCAATAATGTATATTTAAAAAAAACAAATTACAAATCGAAATCCTAACCAAAGGGACATCTACAATATAAGTACAATAACACTATTCCATGGTTTTGGTACTTTCAGAAAAACAAAATATCGAAGTTGCCAGTAAAATAAGAAGACTTGCGGTCAATATGTTTGCTACAAGTGTGTGTGTGTGTGTGTGTGATGAATGTTCTTTTTTGCTTTTGAATTTATTTATAAGCAATGAAGGGATATGGAATAAATGTACGTGTATGAGACAAAGTCTCTACAAATACAAAACAATGGAACAACGTTTTCATTTTTGTCATTCATCTTGAAGTCACCATGAGGCCTTCAACAATGAGCTTTGCTCATAACTCATAGTAAGTTCAAGACAGCCCTTAGCACCGATTCGAGCGGAATACATTGCTTATTATCGAGGAACGCTACATCCATGCTTTATAATTTGTATTTGTAGAGACTTTGTCTCATGTGCATTTACTCAATATCCTTCCATTCACCATTTACGACTGGAGTTTGATTCTCATGCAGTGTGGAGTCCGTAAAAATATTTCCCGTGCGAGAGATGTATGCTCTCTATTTATATCAGTTATGGTGTACTTGTTCGTTAGAGAATTTCTCATATGGATATACTATCATACTTTCAAATTTTGGCATCTATTTTTTGTAATTTGGAAATTTAATTCTGACCACCTGTTTGAAGTGCCCACATCTCACTATTTAATAATGCAATCGACTTGATGAGTTCCCTGTGTTTGTATATATTTTGTAATCGTCCACCAGCTTACATGTAAGACACTAGTGCTTTTGTCGCGCAAAGGATGACAGTAATTGTAAGGTCTTGTAAGAGCGCTCTTCAGTTTAATTTATGTTTGATGACAATCAGAAAAGACATGGATGTAGCGTTGTTCGACAATAGGCAAAGAATTCCGCTCAAACCGGTGCTAGGGGCCTCATGGTGACTTAAACATGAAGAACAACAATAAAAGCGTTGTTCCTTTGCTTGTTTTTACCATGTATCTGTAGAGACTTTCTCTAATGTGCATTTACTCCATATCCTTTGATTCACCATCCATAATATCATGAATGCGGGGTTGTCAACAAACATAAAATTAGGGGCCGACCATTTAACCTGAGGGGGGGGTATGGGTTTTTTTCTGGACGAAAAAATTTATTTATTTTTTTTCACGTGTATCAACAAATTATTTTTTTTTCAAAATTAACATTATTTTTGGGGGCAGAAAACCTCCTCCAGAAATTTTTTTTAATCATTTTGGCAGCCAAAATATTTTTTTCCCACAAAATCGGATCCCAGATATTTTTTTTCGAAAAAAAAAACATAGCCCCCCCCCCCTTTTTTAAATGGTCGGTCCCTTAACTGGCAAATTATTCCCATGCCTGTTTAATTTCCATTTGCAGAGTAATGTGCCTGTCATCAAGAGTGGCTTCCCTTGTTGTAAAAACTATGCAAATGTGACTACTCCAATTCAAATATATTAAAATTTAAATACCTATATAAACTGATACACAATATAAATCAATACGCAATGGTTAATACATGTGATTGATATCTATTCTTTGTATTTATAAAAATATAAACATAGATTATATCATATTTAACGTTAGATTATATTACATTAGATTAAAAAAAATATTATTCATTATGTTATTTGTTATAGGTAAACGAACACAACTACGCAGTATCCAGGGCATAATACGGCTTGCTAAATATAATTCATGGTTAAAGAAGTAAAAAAAAAATATACTAAAATTGCAGAATGTTGGAATTTCGGAAACGAAGCATACGTACATGTAAATGTATCAAAACAAAACCAAAATAACGTACCTTTGTTGTTGCGATAATGTCAGCCATTACAAAGATCTATATATACCTTACCTTGACATATAATCGATAAAATATTACAGTAAGTCATATGATATACATGTTTACAAATTTAATGTAGGGTTCAAATTATGGTATTTTCGTCAAATTTAGTTTCACATGCCCTGTGTAGGGGGTGGTTAAAATTCAATAAGATCGATTTTATGCATTCATGTTGTTGAAGAAGGGTATCAGTGTAAAATCACTGAAATTATGCATCATTTTTTTTAGAACTTTGAGCACAAAGTGATAGGGAGTATATTTTCCATAGTGGGAGAGAGATGCGAAATTCCATGATTTAGTGCAACGTGTTAGTATTGTTAATATGCAGAAATGTCACTTGGACACGTCTATCATTATTATTTAAGTAAAAAAGATTGACACCCAGTCTGGAAGTTGACGTTGGGCCAACGTTAGGTTAATGTCGCGCCTAGCGTTGACTGGACGCCGGCACGACGTTGGCCCGACACTTCATTTCAGACCATCAGAAATGTTACCACCAAAAAAACGATGTTAAAATATTATACCTACGTCGTCGTGGCTTTGTTGCCAACGATTATCCGACGTTTAATTGAAAGTTTTCAGACCATTAACCGACTTTTGCTTTTATCCAATGTCCAGATGGAAATGAATGATGTAAAACCTAGAATGATTATACCATATAGTTAACTCCATTCTTTTCAGCCGGTTTCAGTGACTCTTTTTTAACACCAATTTTCTTTACATTAAATTTGCAATCTGATGGCTGCCCAACATGCTTAGCCTCCCGGTTCACCTGATGATAATCCCTTTCAGTACAACCAGCTGTGCGTGTTTTATCATGGTGACTTGTGTGTAAAATTCAATGTACGTTTTATCAACACCAAGTGGCATCCTAATGAATTACTTCAGAAAAAGAATAATCGACAAATGAAAAAAAAATTAGCAATGAAAACTTCCCCCCACCCTTTTAGGTTGGAAAATAATTAAAATTCCTAGGTTTTTTGTATATCCCGCTCTTATGGAAAAATCATGGGTCGCCCCCTTTCCCTACTACTAAATAAGTGTACCTGCGTTCTCTATTTCACCAGCCCTACAATAAGACTTGTCTGACATGAAAATTTTACCTTGTGTGTTATAGAAATTTACAGTTTTTTTATCAAAATTCTAAACACTTTAAAATACTGAGGCTTCATTCCGTGTATGGCTCTCGGTGGATGTCCTTGGTCCTGAATTTGGCTTCCTATCTCGATATTTTGGAAATGAGTTCTTCTTGTTGGACTACTTTTTGATAATGGCTATCCATATTATTTGATTTTAATGCATCTGATGAGAGGCAATTCCTTGAAACACGTGTACAGCAGAACGAAATTTACCGTTTTTATGCAACTTTGGTATTTTTTTGTATTTTTTCTCTATTTTTAGTGCAGAAACATTGATATATCAAATCAGAAATTACTGTTTTCAATTTATTTTATGGCAGGATAATATAATGAGTAGAAAAATCAAAAGTTTGTATGCTATGGCAATTTGCGAGACTACCAGATGAAAGCTGTTAGAATCTGCATCTGACTGACGCCGCTGGTGAAGTAGACTTTATCACAGTAACTTTTCCATCTCCGACTGCGGTCAATAAAGAAGTAAGGCGCTTAGAAAGTGGCTTAGTGGTGCATCTGAAATAATTGATGAAAATCTTAGCACTAAATTCCACGACAGAAGGGATGACTTTAATTTCCAAACTAGAATTGTTTTAGCCAACTAAAACTGATGTCTCCACTTTATATACATGGACCGACTCATGTTATTGTCAGCAATAAATATCTATGGTTTAGGCGTCACTTTCTCAACCTTTTTCAAAATTACTTTTATCAATCCTTAAAATTTTAAAGATAGATTACTTTTGGGTCCTCCCAATGTGTATAAATGAAATCATTTTATTATCATTAATAGTTAAGGAATGGGATCTTTCGAGATAACTATGATACTTAAAATTGAGGGGAGGGGTGTTGGCACAACCCTGGAGATTTCTTAAATATATCAAACAATTCATTTTCTAAGAAGTATTAAGATTATGTATGGTTTAGGTTTTGGAATCTCAACTGCTTTCAAGATATTTCATAAATCTTGAAAATTGTTGAGGTGGGGATTACCCCGCCCAGGTCTTCTGATATGTATCAATCAGTTCACTTTATCGCAAGTAACAAGCTTTTATATATTTTAGGGATGGGGATCTCAGACATAGTTGAGAAACGAACTGTCAGTCAAAAAACAAAACAAAAAAACGAACAATCCAGGGACAAGGCAACATCGGAAACACTAAGAACAAGGATACCACATGAGTACGGGACAAAAAACCAAAAACCATGAATGAGATCAGGTGCACCGGTAGAGTACGCATCTCCTGCTTCTTATAAGACACCCACTGTTTTGAACATGTCAACTCCGGTAGGGAAAAAACAAACTTTAGTTGTTAAGGGAAATATCTATTGTCATACGGGAAACATAAACATGAATTCTTAAATTCGTTGGGTAGGTCGAAGGTGCTGACACCACTTCAAGCTTCTTGTATGTTCCAACCAATTCACATTATCATAAGCAATTACATTAAATACATTGTCAACTAAATTGTAGAAAACGCATTTTCTGACACGATGTACGATTTCTAAAAATGTCACCATTTCGGCTGAAAAATCACGTGACCTGTGACATTGACATCAAAGGCAGAGGTAGACAAGAAAAGATATGGTTGCAACCATATCAAATGATAACTGGATTTAAATCTTATTTCATCAACGGATGTGTATGTTATTTTGGTTATATGATCTTATATTGATTTATTTCATATATGCGGGAAAATGGTCAGCTTCAAACACCACAATACATTGCTATATGGAAATTTAAAAAATGCAAACTACAAACCAGCAGTATAATCACATGTTGCAGAAGAGTATGCATGATCTGAGCCACATGTGGTAGCCGTCATACAGCCAGCTAAGATGTGTTATTGAAATATATGTTGGGTAACTGATTATTTAGTGTCATCTTTTAAATCAGAAGATTAATTTTATAAAAACCATGGTTTGTTTCCGGGGTATGTTACTTTGTTATTCTCAAATAGTAGGATAAAATCCGTCACACATTGATTGCGTACATAACACAAAAGTTGCCATGAAATACAGGGTAAAACAGGTCAGCATAATTTTTAACAATATCCAATTACACTATAATCGAAAGAGGGACAACTCTTTCCAAAATTAACATCACGGAAGTTAAATATTCAACTGGAATTATTTGATACAATGGCAGTATTAATTGATAATCATTGTGAAATACAGTCCTTGCATCAGTAGCCGTTACTTAATGACGGATTGTTGACTGATTGATGACGGATTTTTGACTGATTGATGACTGATTTTTCACTGATCGATGACGGATCCATGAATAACGGATGTGTACGTATTTTACGGATGTAAACGTATTTTACTGATCGCATCCGTCAATTACGTGTTGTATCAATCAGTAAATCACGTATGACGGATACGTAAATATTTGGAATTTTAAGGCAAAACGACTAAACATAATATTATTCTCGTGTGTTTACAGGTTGTTAGATACATCTTTTTCGAATATAAAGAAACAGTTTGATCAAATTACGAATGCTGTATTTTGTTTCAATTTAAATCGTTTACATGCATATGCGAATGAGAACTTGGTATCTAAACTACATAATACAAAGTATGCGTTTTGGACTCGATCTATGAAAATGACCAAAACAATATTTTTTAGCAAATTTTATTCATCATATTCTTTCAAAGGAGTTTTATATTTTGCACAACATAATTTTAATGAATTTTGACATATTTAAGTCTTGGAAAGTTAGGTTTTTAGTGTCAGGTTTAACCTCTGTCTATAAAAATAACCAAAACAATTGAAATATTTTTAAAATTTTATTCATCATATTCTTTCCAAGGAGTTTTATCTTTTGCCAAACACAATTTTAATGAATTTTAACATATTAAGGGCTTGAAAAGTTAGATTTTTAGTCTGCAGTTTAAACTCTGTCTATAAACATGACCAAAACTATTTAAATTTTTGAAAATTTTATTCATCATATCATTTCGAAGGAGTTTTATCCTTTTGCGAAACACAATATCAACAAATTTCAGCATATTGAAGTTTGAAAAGTTAGATTTTAGTGTGTCGTTTAAACTCTGTCTTTAAAAATAACCAAAACAATTTAAATGTTTTGAGAATTTTATTCATCATATCCTTTCAAAGGAGTTTTATCTTTTGCAAAACAAAATTTTAATGAATTTTAACATATTTAAAGCATGAAAGGTTAGATTTTTAGAGTGCGGTTTAAACTCTGATTATAAAATGACCAAAACAATTTAAATATTTTGAAAATTTTATTCATCATATCCTTTCAAAGGAGTTTTATCTTCTGCAAAACACAATTTTAATGAATTTTAACATATTTAAGGCTTGAAAAGTTAGATTTTTAGGGTGTGGTTTAAACTCTGTCTATAAAAATGACTAAACAAATTAAATATTTTGAAAATTTTATTCATCATATCCTTCCGAAGGAGTTTTATCTTTTGCGAAACACACCTTTAATGAATTTTAACATATTTAAGGCATGAACAGTTAGATTTTTAGAATGCGGTTTAAACTCTGTCTATAAAAATGACCAAAACAACTTAGATATTTTGAAAATTTTATTCATCATATCCTTTCGAAGGACTTTTATCTTTTCCAAACACAATTTTAATGAATTTTAGCATACTTAAGGGTTGAAAAGTCAGATTTTAAGTCTGCGGTTTCAACTCAGTCTGTAGAAATGACCAAAACAATTTAAATTTTTTTGAAAATTCAATTCATCATATCCTTTTGAAGGAGTTTTATATTTTGCGAAGCACAATTTTAATGAATTTAAGCATTCTTCTAGGTTGAGAGATCAGATTTTTGGTGTGCGGTTGAAACTCAATCTTTAAAATTTTTGAAAATTTTACTTCATGCAATCCTTTCGCAAGAGTTTTTTATTTTGCGAATCACAATTTTCAAAAATTTTAGCATATTTAAGGGTTGAAAAGTTAGATGCATAGTCTGCGGTTTAAACTCTTTCTCTGAAAATGACCAAAACAATTTAAATATTTTGAAAATTTTATTCATCATATCCTTTCGAAGGACTTTTATCTTTTGCGAAACACACCTTTAATGAATTTTAACATATTTAAGGCTTGAAAAGTTAGATTTTTAGAGTGCGGTTTAAACTCTGTCTATAAAAATAACCAAAACAATTCAAATGTTTTGAAAATTTTATTCATCATATCCTTTTGAAAGAGGTTTATCTTTTGCAAAACACAATTTTAATGAATTTTAACATATTTAATGCTTGAAAAGTTAGATGCATAGTCTGCGGTTTAAACTCTGTCTACAAAAATGACCAAAACAATTTAAATATTTTGAAAATTTTATTCATTATATCCTTTCGAAGAACTTTTATCTTTTGCGAAACACACCTTTAATGAATTTTAACATATTTAAGGCTTGAAAAGTTAGATTTTTAGAGTGTGGTTTAAACTCTGTCTATAAAAATGACCAAAACAATTTAAATATTTTGAAAAATTTATTCATCATATCCTTTCGAAGGACTTTTATCTTTTGCGAAACACAATTTGAATGAATTTTAACATATTTAAGGCTTGAAGTGTTAGATTTTTAGAGTACGGTTTAAACTCTGTCTATAAAAATGACCAAAACAATTTAAATATTTTGAAAATTTTATTCATCATATCCTTTCGAAGGACTTTTATCTTTTGAGAAACACAATTTAAATGAATTTTAACATATTAAAGGCTTGAAGTGTTAGATTTTTAGAGTGCGGTTTAAACTCTGTCTATATAAATGACCAAAACAATTTAAATATTTTGAAAATTTTATTCATCATATCCTTTTGAAGGAGTTTTATCTTTTGCGAAACACAATTTGAATGAATTTTAACATATTTAAGGCTTGAAGTGTTAGATTTTTAGAGTGCGGTTTAAACTCTGTCTATAAAAATGACCAAAACAATTTAAATGTTTTTGAAAATTTCATTCATCATATTCTTTCAAAGGAGTTTTATCTTTTGCGAAACAAAATTTTAATGAATTTTAACATATTTAAGGCATGAAAAGTTAGATTTTTAGAGTGCGGTTTAAACTCTGTTTATAAAATGACCAAAACAATTTAAATATTTTGAAAATTTTATTCATCATATCCTTTCGAAGGAGTTTTATCTTCTGGGAAACACAATTTTAATGAATTTTAACATATTTAAGGCTTTAAAAGTTAGATTTTTAGGGTGTGGTTTAAACTCTGTCTATAAAAATGACCAAAACAATTTAAATATTTTGAAAATTTTATTCATCATATCCTTTCGAAGGACTTTTATCTTTGCGAAACACACCTTTAATGAATTTTAATATATTTAAGGCTTGAAAAGTTAGATTTTTAGAGTGCGGTTTAAACTCTTTCTATAAAAATAACCAAAACAATTTAAATGTTTTGAAAATTTTATTCATCATATCCTTTTAAAAGAGGTTAATCTTTTGCGAAACACAATTTTAATAAATCTTAACATATTTAAGGCTTGAAAAGTTAGATTTTTAGAGTGCGGTTTAAACTCTGTCTATAAAAATGACCAAAACAATTTAAATATTTTGAAAATTTTATTCATCATATCCTTTCAAAGGAGTTTTATCTTTTGTGAAACACAATTTAAATGAATTTTTACATATTTAAGGCTTGAAGTGTTAGATTTTTTGAGTGCGGTTTAAACTCTGTCTATAAAAATGACCAAAACAATTCAAATGTTTTTGAAAATTTTATTCATTATATCCTTTCGAAGGAGTTTTATCTTTTGCGAAACACATCTTTAATGAATTTTAACATAATTAAGGCTTGAAGTGTTAAATTTTTAGAGCGCAGTTTAAAAGCTGTCTATAGAAATGACCAAAACAATTTAGATTTTTTGAAAATTTTATTCATGATATTCCTTTCGAAGATTTTTTTTATTTCATGAATCCAGGGACTATACATTACAATGTAATGTATAGTCCCTGATGAATCACAATTTAAATAAATTTTAGCATTTAAGTGTTTGAAAAGAAGGATTTCCCAGTCTTTCGTGTATGAATGCGTCAAATCATTTGTTTTGTTTTGTTTTTTGTCATTCAATTTTTGTTTCGCTCTTATTTGCATTCCTGTTTTTGTCTAACAATTAACGTTTAACCAGTTGTATAAATTATTTTAATATATATATTTTTTAATTTGTCTATTTTCGACGATTGGTCAAATCAGATGTGCTTCCAAATTTTAATGCATTCGTTCCTACGTACAAACAGAAACATCAAGTAAATATAATATTAACCTTAACGTACGGATTAAATATACCTAGGGTGTTATAATAATTTTTTTATATATTTCAATTCTAGATTCATTTTTTTGATGAAACGAAATTATCATTTCGCAAAATGTATTAACTTGAAAGATAACGTAAGGCTATCAATCAGTCATTTACGGATAGGACCGATCAACCATCCGTCAGTCACGTAATTTACGTATTGTATCCGTCAAATACGTGAATTGCTTTTCCTATCCGCCAGACTTCGACGGATTGTTGACTGATCGATCACTGATCGATGACTGATCGTTGACGGCTGACGGATCGCTTAATGATCGCTCTTTTAGTAACGGCTACTGAAGCAAGGACTGTACGTAATATATATATATATATTTATTACACACCTTTAATAACATGAATAATATAACAAATGGGTGATAATAATAGGAAGCTATAGTAAATCAATGTCAAATAATGTCGCAGAGTGTCTAGAGTGAGAGCAGTGAGAACAAATGGCGTAGTAATATAGACACAGGTAAATAAGAGCTTAAATACAATCAAAACATTGCTCCTTGGCATATACATATAAAAAAAGCATTTCATTATTCAATTGGGTACAAAAGAATTTATAAACTGCCGTTAAATCACTGTTAAAAAATAATACAATACGGCACTATATTTTGCACATGAATATAACGGTAGTTAGGTACCAAAGATAGTAATAACTCACGTGAGATATTATGCCGGGATTCCAGTTATGAAAAATCGATCGTGGCGTTCCCACTGAATATGGTTTAGGGATGCGTATCTCAACTATTTTTATCTATACTATAATTCTTTGATTGCTTGGGGTAGAGCATGGGTGAGGACACCCCAATGGGGTTTCTTGTTTGTATCAACGAAATCATTTTAACATAAACAATAAATATTATCGGATTTAGGGATGGGGATCTCGGCTATTTTCAAGATAATTCGTAATAATGAATAGAATTGGGTGGGAACACCCATTCAGGTTTCTGATATGTATCAACCATATTATCTTATCATAAGCAAAAGATTGTATATGGGTTAGGGTGGAAATCTCAACTGTCTTCAAGATAAACCATAATTCTTAAGATGGCTGGGAATTGGTGTGAGTGGGGATACCCCTTTGGTGCCTCTGGTATGTAACAAACAATTCATCTTATCATAAGCAATAATTATATATCTTGTTAAACTTTTCTAAAGATATTCCGTAATAAGTAAATAGGATAGGGCTGGGGACAACCTATCAGGCTTATTTGATGTATCAATCCATATCATCTTGTAATAAGAAAAAAAATATTGTTTATGGTTACGGGTTGGGGATCTCAACTGTTTTCAATGCATACCATAATAATTCTCAGCATGGTTTGGGTGTGGTGTGGTTGGGGGACACCACTTTGGGCCTCTGGTATTTATCAGACAATTCATCTTATCCTAAGCAATAATTATATATCTGGTTTACGGGTGGGGATCTCATCAGTTCTAAAGATATTTTGCACTTTTTAGATAGGATTGGATTGTGGCAGTGGGTTTGAGAACATGCCAAAGTACTCTGGTAGCACTGTATCTAACCCACGTGATATCAAGTTCGGAAGTGGCTCGTTTTGAAGCGGCCATATAATCAGAACAATCTCAGGCGATTTATTGCAACAGTAAAATGGAATAAAAAAGATAACAGGAAACACCTACAATGGCCGAAAAACATAGCCACATGCCAGAAAGTAAATAGAAACTGCACAAGAAAAAACCCACAATAAAAATACAAAAGACAAACATAAACAACGATAGGAACTCGGGACAGCTGGACTTGGTACCGGCACTAGCAAAAGCCAGCGGTAGGGTTAAACCGGTTTATGGGTACCCAAACCTCCCCTTTCTCTGTCCCGTTTCCCTATCATAGAATAAACATAGGAAGAAAATAACTCTTCATAAACAATAGTTCATATTTAGTATCATCTAAAATATCTATGTATTGAAATAAATGTAAAATTTAGGAAACGCATGCACCTTTCTTCGAATTTAGGCTATTCCTTCATGTAAAGAGATCACGAAAATTTCAGGTACAGAATTTCAGAGTATGAATACAGAGAACTGCAGAGAATAAAAAAAAGAAAATCCTACAGTAGTCAAATACTAAGGAAAAAGTTTTCAGAGAATTGCGGAGAATCTTACAGTAGTTTTATACAAAGGAAAAAAATTGCGGAGAATTGCAAAGAATCTTACAGTAGTCTCATACTAAAGAAAAAGTTTGCGGAGAATTGCGGAGAATCTTACAGTAGTCTCATACTAAGGAAAACGTTTGCGGAGAATTGCAGAGAATCTTACAGTAGTCTTCTACTAAGGAAAAAAGTTTGCGGAGAATTGCGTAGAATTTTACAGCAGTCTCATACTAAGGAAAAAGTTTGCGGAGAATTGCGGAGAATCTTACAGTAGTCTCATACTAAGGAAAAAGTTTGCGGAGAATTGCGGAGAATCTTACAGTAGTCTAATACTAAGGAGAAAGTTTGCGGAGAATTGTGGAGAATCTTACAATAGTCTCATACTAAGGAAAAATTTTGCAGAGAATGGCGAAGAATCTTACAGTAGTCTCATACTACGGAAAAAGTTTGCGGAGAATGGCGGAGAATCTTACAGTAGTCTCATACTAAGGAAAAAGTTTGCGGAGAATTACGGAGAATCTTACAGTAGTCTAATACTAAGGAAAAAGTTTGCGGAAAATTGCACAGAATCTTACAGTAGTCTCATACTAAGGAAAAAGTTTGCGGAGAATTGCGGAGAATCTTACAGTAGTCTCATACTTAGGAAAAAGTTTGCGGAGAATTGCGGAATATCTTTCAGTAGTCTAATTAATACTATGGAAAAAGGTTGCGGAGAATCTTTCAGTAGTCTGCAACTAAGGAAAAAGTTTGCGGAGAATTGCAGAGAATCTTACAGTAGTCTTCTACTAAGGAAAAAAGTTTGCAGAGAATTGCACAGAATCTTACAGTAGTTTCATACTAAGGAAAAAGTCTGCGGAGAATGGCGGAGAATCTAACAGTAGTCTTATACTAAGGAAAAAGTTTGCGGAGATTGCGGAGAATTTTACAGTAGTCTCGTACTTAGGAAAAAGTTTGCGGAGAATTGCGGAGAATCTTACAGTAGTCTAATACTAAGGAAAAAGTTTGCGGAGAAATGCGGAGAATCTTACAATAGTCTCATACTAAGGAAAAATTTTGCACAGAATGGCGAAGAATCTTACAGTAGTCTTATAATCTTACAGTAGTCTTATACTAAGGAAAAAGTTTGTGGAGAATTGCGGATAATCTTACAGTAGTCTCATACTTAGGAAAAAGTTTGCGGAGAATTGCGGAATATCTTTCAGTAGTCTACTTAATACTATGGTCTTATAATCTTACAGTAGTTTCATACTAAGGAAAAAGTTTGCGGAAAATTGCGAAACATCTTACAGTAGTCTTATACTCGGGTAAAAGTTTGCGGAGATTGCGGAGAATCTTACAGTAGTCTCATACTAAGGAAAAAGTCTGCGGAGAATTGCGGAATATCTTTCTGAAGTCTAACTAATGCTATGGAAAAAGGTTGCGGATAATTGCGCAGAATCCTTCAGTAGTCTGCTACTAAGGAAAAAGTTTGCGGAGAATTGCACAGAATCTTACAGTAGTCTCATACTAAGGAAAAAGTTTGCAGAGAATTGCGGAGAATCTTTAAGTAGTGTTCTACTTAATAAGGAAGTTTGCGGAGAAATGCGGAGAATCTTAAAGTAGTCTTATACTTAAGATAAAGTTTGCGGAGAATTGCACAGAATCTTTTAGTAGTCTCATACTTAGGAAAAGGTTTGCGGAGAATTGCGGAGAATCTTTTAGTTGTCTCATACTTAGGAAAAAGTTTGCGGAGAATTGCGGAGAATGTTACAGTAGTCTTATACTAAAGAAAATGTTTGCGGAGAATTGCACAGAATCATTTAGTATTCTCATACTTAGGAAATGTTTGCGGAGAATTGCGGAGAATCTTACAGTTATCTAATATTAAAAAAAAGTTTGCGGAGAATTGCACAGAATCTTTTTGTAGTCTCATACTTAGGAAAAAGTTTGCGGAGAATCTTACATTAGTCTCATACTAAGGAAAAAGTTTGCGGAGAATTGCGCAGAATCTTACAGTAGTCTCATACTAAGAAAAAAGTTTTCAGAGAATTACGGAGAATCTTTCAGTAGTCTCCTGCTAGAGAAAAAGTTTGTGGAGAATTGCATGCGCGCAATCTTTTAGTATCCTATAATACTTAGGAAAAAGTCTGCAGAAAATTGCGGAGAATCTTTCAGCCTGTAGACCAAGACATAGGAACGGTTTGCGGAGAATTACACAGAATCTTACAGTCATCTAATACTTAGGAAATTGTTTGCGGAGAATTGTGGAGAATCTTACAGTAGTCTTATACTAAAGAAAAAGTTTTCAGAGAATTGTTGAGTAGTCTTATACTAAAGAAAAAGTTTGCAGAGAATTGTGGAGAATCTTTCAGTAGTTTCCTACTAAGGAAAAAGTTTACGAGAATTGCGCAGTACTTAGGAAAAAGTTTGCGGAGAATTGTGCAGAATCCTTGAGTAAGCTTATCATATATACTTAGGAAAAAGTTTGCGGAGAATTTTCCCTAAAAATAACCCTAACCATTAAATGCTTTCCCTGACTATAAACCTACCAGAAACCCTTTCCCTGACTATAAAATTTCCATAAATATAATCCATAAATATAACCCCAAATGAAACCCCTAACCTTTTTTCTGACTATAACCATAGCCATTTCCCTGACTAAAAACCTAACCATTTTCCTAAATATCACGTCAACCCTTTCCTCAACAATAACTATACCCATTTTCCTAAAAAAACCTAACCCTTTCACTTACTATAACCCTACCATTGAACGCTTTCCCTGACTATAACCCTACCAGTAACCCTTTCCCTGACTTTAAAATTTCTATAAATATAACCCTAACAAGATGTAGCCAGAAGGCCTGTACTTAAGGGTATAACTCTCACAATACCTCTGACTATAACCCTTTTCCTTCAAACATCTCTTAACACTGTATAATTACACTAAAACTTTTTTCCTCAATATAACACTAACCCTTTCCTCAACTATAACACTAACCCTTTCCCCAACTATAACACTAACCCTTTCCCCAACTATAACACTAACCCTTTCCCTAAATTTAACCCTTACCCTTTCACTAACTATAACCCTAAGGGACCTACAATCTAACCTGAAGGGGGATTATGTTTTTTTTCTGGACAGATTTTTTTTCGCCCTTCGCGCAAACAAGTTTATTTATTTTTTTCACGTGTATCAACAAAATATTTTTTTTTTTAAATTAACATTATTTTTTAGGGGCAGAAAGCCTCCTTCAGAAACTGACTATAACCATTACCCTTTCCCTACTAAAACCCTAACCATTTCCCTAAATATAACCCTAACCCTTTCCTTGACTTTAACCCTAAATATAACTCTAATTAACCCTTTCCCTTCCCATAACCCTAACCTTTTCCCTGACTATAACCCAGATCCCTGACTATAACCCTAACCATTTCCCTAAATATCACTCTAACCCTTTCCTCAACTAACCATACCCATTTTCCTAAAAAAAAACCTAACCCTTTTACCTACTATAACCCGACCATTAAATGCTTTCCCTGACTATAACCCTACCAGTAACCCTTTCCCTGACTTTAAAATTTCCGTAAAAATAACCCTTTCAGAGACTATAACCCTAAATAAAACCCTAACCCTTTCACTGACTATAACCGTAACCATTTCCCTGATTAAACCCTAACCCTTTCCCTAAATATTACTGTAACCTTTTCCCTTAATATAACCCTAACCATTTCCCTGACTATAACCCTAACCATTTCCCTAAATATCACTCTAACCCTTTCCTCAACAATTACCATACCCATTTTCCTAAAAAAAAACCTAACCCTTTCACTAACTATAACCCTACCATTACACACTTTCCCTTACTAGAACCCTACCAGTAACCTTTTCCCTGACTAAAAAATTTCCATAAATATAACCCGAACAAGATGTAGCCAGAAGAGCGGTACTTTGGTAAGGGTATAACCCTCACCATACCCCTGACATAACCCTTTTCCTTCAAACATCTCTAACAATGTTCCTTTAACTAAAAATAAATTCCTAAATATAACACTAACCCTTTCCCTAAATTTACGCCTTACCCTTTCACTGACTATAACCCTAACCGTTTCCCTAAATATTACTCTAACCTTTTCCCTGACTATAAGCCTTACCATTTCCCTGACCAAAACCCTAACCATTTCCCTAAATATAATCCTAACCCTTTTGCCAACTATAACCCTAACCATTTCCCTCAACTATAACCCCAACCATTTCCTTCAACATAACCCTAACCCTTTTCTTGACTATAATCCTAACCAGTTCCTTAAATATAACCCTAACCATTTCCCTGACATAATCCAAACCCTTTTCCCCACTATAATCCTAACCATTTCCCTGACTATAACCCAACCATTTCCTTAAATATGAAGCTAACCCTTTTCCTGACTTAATCATAACCATTTCCCTTAATATTACAATAACCCTTTCCTTTACTATATCTCTAACAATTTCCCTAAATATAACCCTCACCAATTCCCTGACAAACCCTAACCCATTCCTTAACTATATAGCCCTATTACCATTTCCCTATATAAAACCCCAACCCTTTCCTTGACTATAACCCTATAACCATTTCCCTAAATGTAACTCTTACAACTCTTACCCTTTCCCTGACTATAACCCTAACCATTTCCCTGATTATAAACCATAAATATAACCCTAACTCTTTCCCAAACTATAATCCTTACTCTCTCCCTGACTATAACCCAACCATTTCCTTTAATATAGAGCTAACCCTTTTCATGACTATAACCATAACCTTACCCTTAATATTACATAACCCTTTCCTATACTATATATCTAACCATTTCCCTAAATATAACCCTAACCAATTCCCTGACAAACCCTAGCCCATTCCTTAACTATATAGCCCTAACCATTTCCCTAAATAAAACCCTCACCCTTTCCTTGAATATAACCTTAACCATTTCCCTAAATGTAACTCTAACCCTTTCCCTGACTATAATCCTAACCATTTCCCTGATTATAACCATAAATATAACCCTAACCCTTTCACGGACTATAACCCTAACCCCAACTACAACCCTAACCCTTTCCCAAACTATAATCCTAACCCTTTCCCTGATTATAACCCTAATCATTTCCCTAAATGTAACTCTAACCCTTTCCCTGACTTTAACCCTAACCCTTTCCCTAATTATAACTAGACATCAGAGAGATGGCAGCCATCTCTATGGGCCCGCTGTATATAAGTGCAATTTTAAAAGTGTGTGGACACAATACAGGTGTGGACACAGTACAAGTGTGGACACAAAACAAGTATGGACACAATCATATCATCAAGATATAAACAGAAAGTAATACCCAAAAGCAATAATCTGACATTGAAGACAAAGATCAAGGTCAAAGGTCATCAATTATGGTTCACGACACATCGTCTTGAAGTGATCTATCTGCAAAATATCAAAAGCCTACCTCAAAAGACAAAAAAGATATAGACTGCACACGTCTTGTTATTAGAAAAGCAAAAATCTGACCTTGAAGACAAAAGGTCAAGGTCAAGGTCACCAATCATGGTTTATGACACATTGTCTTGAAGTGATCTATCTACTTGCAAAATATCAAAAGCCTATCTCGAAAGACAAAAAAGATATAGCCCGGACACGACTTGTCACTAGCAAAGCAAAAATCTGACCTTGAAGACAAAGGTTAGGGTTAAAGGTCACCAATCATGGTTCATGACACATCCTGTTGAAGTGATCTATCTGCTTGCAAAATATCGAAAGCCTATCTCAAAAGACAAAAAAGTTTTAGCCCGGACACTACTTTGTTACGGACGGACGGACAGAGCGTCTATGTGGCGGGGCCCTAATTAACCATAAATATAACCCCAACCCTTACCCGGACTATAACCCCAACCACGACTACAACCTTAACTATTTCCCAAACTATAACTGTAACCCTTTCCCTGATTAAAACCCTATCCATTTAAACAAAAAAATAAAGGGCTACGCCGAGCGCAGCATAATACGACCGCAGCATGTCGATCACTGAAATTTCAACAAGGGTAGTTCAAAGTTAATGTGGACACAGTAAAGAGCTTGACACAATAATTAGATGGACACAAAAAGAAGCTTGACACAGTTATTAGCTGGAAACAAACTACTGAAAAAAATCAACCCTTTTGATCACTTATTGATAAAAAAAACTGTAAGAGTTATTCAAAATATGTTACTATCAACTAACACTTTACATCCATAGCAATAAAAAAAAAATCCATCGAAATCAGATGAAAAATAAAGATTTGACATATTTAGAAAATCTGCAATTTTGGCCCCTTTGACCCTTTGTAGCTCGGAAAATGTAAAAGCTACGCCAAATCCTTTGGCATACTACTGAAAGCTTAAATCAAGAAGAATCCAAAGAAAAAAATCCCATCAAAATCCGATGAAAAATAAAGAATTGACATATTTACTAAAAATTGCAATTTTTGCCCCTTTGGCCCCTTGTAGCTCGGAAATGGTATATGCCGCGAAAATCCGTTGACATACCTCTTAAAGCTTAGATCAAGAGGAATCCAAAGAAGAAAATACCATGGAAATCCGATGAAAAATAAAGATTTGACATATTTAGAAAAATTGCAATTTTGGCCCCTTTGACCCCTAGTAGCTCAGAAACGGTAAGAGCTACACCAAATCCATTGACATACTACTGAAAGCTTAGATCAAGAGGAATCCAACGAAAAAAATCCCATCGAAATCCGATTAAAAATAAAGATCTGACATATTTAGAAAAATTGCAATTTTGGCCCCTTTGATCCCTTGTAGCTCGGAAACGGTAAGAGCTACGCCAAATCCGTTGACATACTTTGAAAGCTTAGATCAAGGGGAATCCAAAGAAAAAAAATCCCATTGAAATCCGATGAAAAATAGAAATTCCACATTATCTGCAAATTCGCAATTTTGGCCCCTTCGGCCCCTCATAGCTGGGAAAGGAAACAAGTTACCAAAAATCCAATAGCTGAGTGCCATATTAATTTTTCACAAGGAA
This sequence comes from Modiolus philippinarum, assembly GCA_002080025.1. Classification (NCBI taxonomy): domain Eukaryota; kingdom Metazoa; phylum Mollusca; class Bivalvia; order Mytilida; family Modiolidae; genus Modiolus; species Modiolus philippinarum. The sequence goes on from MJUU01058245.1 coordinate 57,268, forward strand.
TCCATTGAAAAAAACTGCATCAAAATCGGACTTAAAATAACAAAAAAAATTCAGATTAGCCCCTGTTGGGTCCCATTTATCTCGTGAGCGGTAATCCGTTGGCATACTTCAAATTGGAAATTTCCACAGGAGCACACTGAAACTAACCCCATCAAAATCCAATAAATAATAAATATTCTACAGTCAAATATGTGAAAACACCCAATTTAACCCTTTTTTTGGTCCCTAATTCTGAAATGGGTGGGGCCAAAAACAAATGGAAAAAAAAGTTTCTCAAGAATGTTCCAAGAAACATCATACTAAGATTTGAAAACAATCCGTCCACTAGAGCCAAAGTTATGCTGTCCACAGACACGAAAATACCTAATTTAATCCCTTTTTGGCCCCTTTTTGCCTCTTTTTCAAAAACGGGTTGGGCAGGGAACGCGAAATTAAAACCCGGGCTTAAGCTTGTGCCAACAAACATCATGCTAAAATTTTGTACCAATCCGTTCACTAGAACCAAAGTAATGCTGTCCACAGACGCCGGCGCCATACCATTATACGACCGCAAAATTTTTGCGGTTGTATAAAAACAGAAAAAAAAACCCAAACCCTTTCACTCACTATAACCTTACCATTAAACACTTTCCCTGACAATAACCCTACCAGTACCCTTTCCCTGACTATAAAATTTCCATAAATAAAACCTTAACCCTTTCAGAGACTATAACCCTAATAAAACCCTAACCCTTTGACTGACTATAACCGTAACCATTTCACTGACTTTAACTTTAACCCTTTCCCTCAATATTACTCTAACCCTTTTCCTGACTGTTATCCCAACCCTTTCCCTGACTGTTATCCCAACCCTTTCCCTGACTATACCCCTAACCATTTTTCCTAAATATTACTGTAACACTTTCCCTGATTTTTACCCTTACCCTTTCCCTGACTATAACCCTCTAACCATTTTCCCTAAATATTACTGCAACACTTTCCCTGATTTTTACCCTAACCCTTTCCCTGAATATAACCCTAACCATTTCCCTAAATAAAACTCTACCTCTTCCCTTGACTATAACCCTAACCATTTCCCTGACTTTAACCCTAACCATTTCCCTAAATATTAACTTTGCTTCCCTGACTTTAACCCTAACCACTTCCCTTAACATAACCATAACCCTCAAAGAGTTCTTTAGTTAGAGTACGATGTATGGACGGAAATTGAAATTTCAGGCTCTATTGAAATAATCGAAGTCCCATAACTCTGAAATTGAAATATCCACAAACAAAATAAAACCATAGATAGCTTTTTTCCATCATACCCAACATTCCTGCATAGTTTCAAAAAAATGATCAAAGTGTTCTGTAGTTAGAGTATGACATATGGACAGATGTTGCTTTTTTCAGGCTTTTTTTCAGTAATCAAAGTGCCATAACAATGGAACGAAAAATCCACCAACAAAATAAAATAATAGGGAGCTATCTTCCATCATAATTTTTTTTGTAATTTTTTTAATTTTTAAAGCTTGTGATTATATAATGTATAAATATGTATATATATCAAAGTAATAATATAATAATATGAAGAGCTTCTTTTTTAAATAAAAAGTAGAAATTAATTATACATATACCGTGTGAAAAAAAGGAGATAAAAAGCTGGTATAAGATCAATTTTAAAGAAACAAAAACAAATTATTATAACAATAGACACATAGAGGAGTATTAATTCTCTCATGCTAAATAGCCTCTTTCTAACTCAATCATACTCGCAATCATATTATATACAGATAGTACATAGAAAGTATCCTGGGGCGCATACATCCCACTGTCCAATTGTGATATGCCCCCAGTTAGTTAACAATCAATTGCATTCAACACACACACATACACATGCAAATCATTCTCTTACATTCATAATAATCTTCACCTCTATGCATCATTCCAAATATTTTCTAATATTTGCCACTTATTTTCAATCAACATTCCAACTGCAGGAGATTTGTACCATGTTACTGACATTTTTTCTATTTAAAAAGTGTTTTTCAATTAAAGAATTAAACACCCATCATAATTAACAATCCTTCAAAGCTTCAAGAAAAAAAAATCAAAGCATTGTCTAGTTAGAGTATGACGTATGAACAGGAATTGCAATTTCAGGCTTTTTTGAAATACTTAAAGTCCCATGACTCTGGAACAAAATATCCAACAACAAAATAAACCAATAGGGAGTTGCCTTCCTTAATACACAACAATCCTACAATTTTCAAGAAAAATTATCACAGTATTCTCTATTTAGAGTACTACTTGGAGATGGACGGACAGACACCGATATACCATTATTTGCCTGTCAAAGACGGGCGTCTAAAAATAGGAACACTACAAAAATTACTACATTTACAGTAATTGGTTTCTCATAGGATTAGCATTATTTTATTTGTTTCTATATATCTGCCACAGAGTCAAAGCTGGATATTTGCAGCGGGTCTTTGGAGATGCCAACGAATGGATGACAATAACAATTGCATCCCATTTTAGTCAGATAATCAATAAACAGAGTAATGATTTAAAGCCATTTCCTAAAGTTGTATCCAAATTCAACTCCAAAAATATTTATACCATACCAATTGATACTGATTTATACCATATCAATTTATACTGATTCGGAGTTTCAAATTCCACACAACTCATGCTAGATATATCTCCATTGAAAGTAAACCTTTTTAAAAAGAAATTAATCAGACAACAACTAAAAATACCGTAAACGATCAATAATAAAATGAAGCAATATTTCCAATTTTGAACTCATTCAACTGAAGTAGCATTAAGTGAACCAACACCTGAGGTGGATATCGTGTGGTAGGGTAAAACATGGGTTGCGCATCGTTTCCAATCCGGATTTGACTCGTCATTTAGACGAGGTCATCTGGGGTCAACTGGAGGAAAAATGACATCATCCAACGTTGGAGCAAAGGCAACGAATCTTAAGTTGTTATTTATCATATGGGTAATACTCTGCAAGTGTATAGGTCTTGTCAAGAGGAACACAAATGTGCAAAAAAATAGGTCAAAGGTCAAGGTCATAGAGGTCAAAAAGGGGTTAAATTGAGTATTTTCATATATTTTACTGTGTAATCTGGAGGCATATGTAGTGTTTCTCAAACACAACTTGTTTTACAATGCTTCACACTCTTGGTAAGATCCATGTTTTTGGAAAACACACAAATACTTAAGTATATTTAATGTCAATTTTAATACATACCGGTAAATCATAAAACATTTGCATACTGCAACTTTCATGTTTCACTTTGTAATAGAATCTTATATCTTTGTATTGTCATAATGTCTCTTGTGGACCCATGATTTAGATTTAATAAACTTTGAACTTTGAACTATAGTTTCTCAGTAACTATGAGTGAAAGGTCAATGATATTTGGTAAGTAGATGTCTTAGGTAGTACATTGCAGTCTGTTATGTGGCTTTAAGTATTATACTGCCAACTGGAGATTCTCCTCAATTCTCTGCTGACTTTTCCTAAGAACTATTTTACCCACTTGAGATTCTCCGCTGACTTCTTCCTAGGTACTATACTGCCAACTGGAGATTCTCCGCAATTCACGGCTGACTTTTTCTTAGTACTATACTGAACACTAGAGATTCTCCGCAATTCTCCGCTGACTTTTTCCTAGGTACTATACTGCCAACTGGAGATTTTCCGCAGACTTTTTCCTAAGTACTATACTGCCCACTGGAGATTCTCCGCAATTCTCCGCTGACTTTTTCTTAAGTACTATACTGCCCACTGGAGATTCTCCGCAATTCTCCGCTGACTTTTTACTAAGTACTATACTGGCCACTAGTTTCTCCGCAATTATCCGCTGACTTTTTACTAAGTACTATACTACCCACTGGAAATTCTCCGCAATTCTCCGCTGACTTATTCCTAAGTACCATACTGCCAACTTGAGATTCTCCGCAATTCTCCGCTGACTTTTTTTAGTACTATACCACCCTCTGGAGATTCTCCGCAATTCTCCCCTGACTTTTTCCTAGGTACTATACTGCCAACTGGAGATATACTGTCCACTGGAGATTCTCCGCAATTCTCCGCTGCCTTTTTCCTAAGTATTATATTGCCCTCTGGAGATTCCCCTCAAATCTCCGCTGACTTGTCCTAAGTTTTATACTGCCCACTGGAGATTTTCCGCAATTATCTGCTGATTTCTTCCTAGGTATGATACTGCATTGAAGATTCTCTGCAATTCTCCGCTGACATCTTCCTAAGTATTTTTCCACCTTTGAGGTTCTCTGCTCTTCTTAACAAATTTTTCCAAGTATTATACTGCCTTGGAGATTCTCCGAAATTCTCCGCAAACTTTATCTGACGTAATATACTCCCAAGGAGATTCTCCGCAAATCTCCGCTTACTTCTTCCTAGGTATTGTACTACATTGGATATTGTCCATAATTCTCTGATGACATTCTCCTAAGACACTACCTGTGAAATTTTCCGCAATTCTCCGCAAACTTTGTCCACAGAATTATACAGGCTTGGAGATTCATCACAATTCTTCGCAAACTTTTTCTTTAAAAAAACATTCCCATGGAGATTCTCCGCAATTCTCCGCTGGCTTTTTCAGTAGATATGTAGCATGGTTAGGACAGTTTTATTTTAGTAATTTTCATGATCTCTTACATGAAGTATGAACCCGAATTTACGGGTATGAATGGATAAAAATGGATAGTTTAAATCATTTTACCACACTTTTTTCTTCGCCTGATCATAATTGATCATAATTATTTTACCTTTATAGATACTGTTTACTAATGTATTTACCTTTAGGGCGTTTTAATGTATACCATATTAGCACACAAAGCAGGTAAATACCAGACAGTCAAATTATGCATTAAACCTAAATTTCAATAACAAGTTGAAAATTTGAGTGCGTTTGAACGAATTTTAAACAATACGTGTTAGTAAAACTTACAATCATGAGCAATATTGTACGTTAATATATACTATTTATGAGGTATAAAATGAATTAAAATCTAGAGAAAATAACAAACAAACTACTTTAGGAAAAACATGTTCAACAAAAAAAAAACATAAAAAAAAATAAAAAAACCTGTTTGAATGATTTCAATTATATGAAAACTCTAATTGACTCAACACAGCTAGTTCAGTCGGAAATATATTTGTATTTTCTGCTAGTGCAATAGATGGTTCGCAAATTACCGACTTTGTTATTTTCACTCAATCAAGATCACGTGACACCGGACAAGATGTCACAATCTCATAAATCAACATCCTGGCATATGAAATCTATTGTGATATATTTAGGTTTTATCTGCAATGAAGAGACATAAGTTGTCGAAATGCGCATATGAAGAGAATAAATTCACAGTAACGTCGGTATTTAGTTATTTATTACCTCTGGGTTGATGCTTCTGCTGGTGGACTGTTAGCCCCTGACGGTATTCACCAGCCCAGTAGTCAGTAGGTCGGTGCTGACTATTTGGAACCTTGCAATATCTATATAATTTTTCGTACATTTTGTTGAAAACTAAGGAGTATCTCCCTCATGCAAAGCTCTGTCTTTGGCAAATACCCCGACATTCATGATATATCTGTTTAATTACACCGAATGCCTCTATCACCAAAACGCACAGATGATTCCGGGACAAATACCAGGGCAAGCGTCAAAGTGATAGGGGTATTTGCCAAAAATACCACGGCTATTAACCAATCAGAATGCAGCTTACTTAAATAAGGTGTAATTAAGTTATTTATTACCACTAGGTCGATGCTTCTGCTGATGGACTGTTAGTCCCTGAGGGTATTCACCAGCCCAGCAGTCAGTGACCCGAAAGCCGATACCATTTGGAATCTTGCAATATCTTAAATTTTTGTACATTTTGTTGAAAACTAAAGAGTATCTTCCTCATGCAAAGCTCTGTCCTTAGCTTATTTTGGCTTTACATTTAAATCATTATTTGGTAATTTGTTCTCTATCAGTTTTAAACCTCTTTTAATTTATGGTCTTCCTATTATATTCATGTAAACGTATAGATTTTATCTGCACTTAGAGACATATAAGTTGTTGAAATGCGCATATGCAGAAAATAAATCCACAGTAACTTCGGTATTAAGTTATTCATACACACATAAAATGTCATATTATTTTGATAATTAAAAGTTCACCAAAGATGAAGTTTGAAAACCGTACATGTCAAAAGAACATATTTTTTTACATTTTGGTTAGTTGACGTTGGACACGTGACGTTGGAAACCTCTCGTGTTTGTCCGGGTCTAGAGTTGCTCCCCTTTGCATGCAATTTCCGTTTGAATTGGCAAATGGTCTATTTCATTTCAGCTTTACGTCCGAGTTCATTTCTAGTAAGTACACACAGCAGATTAATCTTACTTTTGCATAATTATGATAATTCTCTTTTAACTGATTTTTAATTTGCAATTGATTATATGCCAGAAGTTAAAACAGAAAGCAACAGACTTAGTGAAACAGTGCAGAGAATATTTGTGTTGGGGAAGGGATGTCTAGCTGTGCAGGTAGGTGTGTTGCAGTTGATTGCCAGTCTACGTTTGAGGATATGCACGCAACTTTCTGTTTAGCCTTTTAATGACAATGTTTTCTGTAATATCGGAGATAACCCTTGAAAAGTCTGTAGCATGGGTGGTGTCGTCTGCACGACCCTCGTCAAAATCTGCTTGGTGAGTATATGTAATCAGCCACTTGTGACATCTTACCGTTTGTTGATCTGTTTCAACATATATCACACAAGTCGAACGTTTACAAGAAGAAAAAGATGTATGTTGCCTCCATTTTAATGTATTCCATAATAAACGTGTAGGAATATGCCATTTATCTAAACACTTAAAATTATAGTATTAACCAATCAGATAACAGGATTAAAGATAAACTTCAATGATAACATTTCCTTCTAGTACTCGATACATCAACACATTACAAATGGGTTTTGTTTTTTAATCACTCAAACCATAAATGGGACTTAAAAAAAAAAACAAACAAACAAACAAAAAATAAAACAAAACGAAAAAAGCAAACAAACAAACAAACAAACAAACAAACAAAAAACAAAACAAAACAAAATAAAAAACAAAACAAACAAAAAATAAAACGAAACGAAAAAAAAAAAACATTGTTTTGTCCAGTTATATATTTTTTTAGTTATCTTTTTCACTGTTGGTAAATATAGCTTCTGCTCAACACATTTATTTATTTTTGAATAGGTCATCCGTGAATATTTTTGACTTAAACGCCCCAAGACAGCAAAAAACCTCTGTCTCACACTGAATAAATATCTGGAAACATCCCATTTTTGAATAATTTGCATGATTTTGTTTGCTTTTTGAAATTGTCATCTATTAGAAATACATTCAAACAATTAAAAAAGAGTTCTAGTGCTGCTCATGAGGAATTAATTTCCGAAATGGCCATATAGCTCATTAAAATTATTGCAGTTGCAGTTAACATATTTGTTATGGTCTCATGTGCATTTATTCCATATCCTTTCATAAAATATTTAATACAGGGGTTTGTCTTTTAATGCAGTGTGGATTTGGTAAAACAATTCCCTGTGATAGAGATGTATGCTCTTTATTTTTCTTAGATATAGTGTGCTTGTACATGAGATAATATATCATATGTACACTTTGTTCAATTACTACTTTCTAACCTAATGTTTAGCTCCCTCAATCGTAGTTTTGTCCTTAGCTATAATTTATATTACTGAGTATTCGGATTTCGTTTGGTTCGATGCATTTTAACATTTTTTGAAAATATGGATTTCTTATGTTTGGGTTCTAGTGCTTCCGAAATGACCATACAGCTCATTGCAGTTGGAGTTAACATATGTGTTATGGTCTCATGACTGTTCATTTACTCCAAATTCTTTCATAAACTATTCATTCATCGGGAGTAGTTGTAACAGTTTTTTTTAAATCAGTTTTGAATAGGCGTCCATAGAAAAATTTCCACTTCGTAACGCCAACGATAAATAGTCAACCGAGGAAGCGTTCTGTCATTTAAATTACATTTTCTGCTTTTCTATCTGTTAAATAGTATAAAACAGATGTGTTACAATCCATTACTCTTAGGTGATTGAATTTGTTGGCACAGTTGACATCGTATTTTTTTTCTTGTCCACTTGCAACGGTCAATATTTCCAAGAGACGTCCATCATAAAAATACTAAAATTCATAATAATCAAAAGTAACCGTGTGCATTGTACGGTAATTGTTAAATTGTGGTTCTAGGATATATGACAAAGAAGAAATCGCAAGTAATAGGCAAATATGTCCGCTGTGCAACGGTCCACGCTTTAATATTGACACAACCTCGTAGTGTATTGGAAATACTACTGTACCTCTACTACAAATTCTATAATAGGAAAAAGAAGGGAAACGGGGAACGTGTCAAAGAGACAACGACCCAAAGGGGAGTAATAACAACTCAAAGCATTAATCGCAGGAATTCTGATGCATGCTTGTCGGCGTTTAAAATAAAAACAAGAGATAGAGTAACAGGTTTAAACCGCATTTTGAAGCGAATGTGTGATAATGGTGAATAAAAGGATATGGAGTAAATGTACATGAAACTAAGTCTCTACAAATACATTGTAAAAAACAAGCAAAGGAACAACGCTTTTATTGTTGTTCTTCATCTTGATGTCACCATGAGGCCTTCAACAATGAGCTTTGCTCATACCTCATAGTAAGTTCAAGACGGCCCCTAGCACCGGTTTAAGCGGAATTCTTTGCTAATTGTCGAGCAACCCTATATCCATGTCTTTCTTGGTCATGGGTGCGGGATTGTCCACAAACATCAATTAAACTGGCAAAGTGCTCTTACAATCCCTTTCATAGTAGTATATGAGTACAGTTCACCTCACATTTGAGGTGGTGGAGTGTGGTGGAACCGGAAGTGACGTAGACCGGAAGTCACGTGACCGGAACATGAAGTGTTTTTACTGCGCAAGCGCGACCGGAAGTGGGCGTAGCCCCATATGTACACCGGAAGTGGGTATGTATCTACTGTAAGTAGCCATGTTAACCGGAAATGACGTGTTGGAACAATACGTGACCCCGCAGGGGTGTCGTATGACTTTATTATAGTGTACATGCGCGACCGGAAGTGGGCGTAGCCCCTGTTGTAGACCGGAAGTAGGTGTGTAACTACTGTAGGTAGCCATGTTAACCGGAAATGACATGTTGGAAGAGGGCAAGTCCCCGCAGGGGTTTCGTATGACCTTATTACATGACGCATGCGCGACCCGAAGTGGGTTATTTTCCGCAGTTTAAGACCGGAAGTCGGAATTTTCTGATTTTTTCTTGTTTTGTAATTGTATTATACCTCTTTTTCAATGGTATTCTTTGTATTTTGCTTCCCTTTTCTGTCATTTTTTTCTTGTACCACCATTTTTATTGTTGGTATACCTTTTCAACCCCTTTTCAATGTTGTTCTTTGTATTTCAATCCAATGTTTAGACTAATATCCTACCCTTTTTAATGTTGTTATACCTTTTCAACCCATTTTCAGTATTGTTCTTTGTATTGTAATTCAATGTTTGACTTTATTTCCTCTTGTCTAACCCTTATCATGTGTGATTTTCTTATGTTCTACCTTATTTCATAATTATGTCCCTTTTTCATCCGATTCTTAGAGGTATTTCCCTTTTCCCGCCTTATTTCTATACTTTCGTCTGCTATTGCCGTTGTTTTATTATTTCCCATTATATTACATAATTAATTCATATTATATTACATAATTATCACCCCTTTTCATCCAATTCTTAGAGTTATTTCCCTTTTCCCGCCTTATTTCTATACTTTTGTCCCTTCTTTCTCTAGTAAAATCTGCTATTGCCGTTGTATTATTATCCCCCATTATATTACATAATTAATTCCTATTATATTACATAATAATCTGCCTTTTCATCCAATTCTTAGAGTTATTTCCCTTTTCCCGCCTTATTTCTATACTTTTGTCTGCTATTGCCATTGTATTATTATTTCCCATTATATTGCATAATTACTTCCTATTATATTACATAATTATCTCCCTTTTCAGTCAATTCTTAGAGTGATTTCCCCTCTCCTGCCCAATTTCTATACTGTCGTCTGCTATTGCTATTTTGTTCCCTATTGTATTTATTGATTATCTCCCTTTTCAATCATTTCTTAGAGATTTGTCCCTTCTTTCTCTAGTAAAATCTGCTATTGCCTTTCTATTTTCCCTTTTTCACAATATTTCATGATCATCTTTATTTTATCGAATCTCTAACCCATGACAACTTTTTATTCATTTATTATTTTTATTTGAATGTTATTCTGTTATTTTTTTCCGAACTATTATCATTTTTTTAAATTTATTTTTGAATATTTTTTTTCTAATAATTAAGATTCCCAACAGATACAACCGACCTAAACTACTTTATTGATGTTGTTTACCCAGTTTCTTAACCTTTTACCTGAACTTTTTTTAATGATATATTTTGCTAGATCTATTGTATTGTCATTATATGCGAGAGCTTACTTAGGTCACTCTGCATTTCTCCAGGCTTGTGACTGGCTATAACCGTATAGTTATAGGCTGCATTACCCCTTTTCCTTCTTTTTTCTTCATCTGTTATTCTTTTCTTTTATCTTTTCTGTTCCTTTTTTATTTTTTTTATCTTCTTTGTTTTGTTGATGCTCATTGGGGCTTTGTCTCATTCGTTGTGGTGTTGACTTTCTTGGCAGTATAGTCTTCTTGTAATTTTTTGGGTCCTTTTTCACCTGTTTGTTCAGTTTGGCCCATTCGATATAAAAATCGGTACACATTTTACAAATCCACCTCTTATTGTCGAATTCAGAGCGTTTCTTTATTTCTTGACATTTGGAGCTTTTCTTTTTCTTGGGTTTTAAATGCATGGTGTCAGTGTTGATAAAAGGTAAATCTGGCCGGATTTTCCGCCGATATCCAGGTTTCGACTCTTCTTTTTCTTTCTCATATTTCTTCATCCCAGTAAGAGTAACGACGTAGATGCACGACATTTTGTCCGATACGTTCGAGAGTTCGGAATCAACTGACAAAATTTTTAGTTGTATGTTCTTTTATTCATTTTCGGAGGTGATTTGTTTCAATAATGAATTATCCATTTTATTTACAGTTGGCAGAGTAAAATGCATCAACTAGTCTTTGTTTCCATTTCTCGAGGCCTTTATAATGCTTCTGGAGATTTTTTGGCCTTCACCAAGATGGCGTAGTCCTCAGCGGGACGGGATGCAAACAATAATTGCATATGAATTTTATCCATTTTATTTTGTCAGTCTAGCGACTGAGAAAGCCGGTTGATTACACCTTTATATAGTCTCGATGGTTGTGATTGGTTGGTCCATTTTGTAAGACTGTTTCTGATTGGTTGATTTTCCTGTATTCTGATTGGTTAATCCAATGTAAATGGGGGCTTTTGATTGGTTGAAATCCCTGTAATTTAATTGGTCCACATTATGTACAGCTTCAATCCACTTTTTGTTTAAAAAATGATTACTATCGGTATGATACATTTTCATTTCCTTTTATCAGCTTATCTGTAACCTAGAGTAACTATAACCTGTCGGAACTGTACCCCAAAGTACTGTTTCCATAAAAGTATTTCTTTAACCTTAGAAGCATTGGCTTAACCTTAGTTTGTTGCTAGTTTAAAAAAAAAACTATTTTATTTTATTTTGTCCCTGTACCATAGCCCTTACCTCAACCTTCATGTTACAGTGTTGTAAGACAAGTTATGTTGTATTTGTCGTGATATGATTTTAGTGCTATTTCAAGTTTTCGCTTGATATGTTTTGTCAGATACACATTTTTTTTCGTTCTTTTTATGTGATACTTTGTTCACGAATTTTAGTGTCTAGATTACTTTCCATTCTGAACTTTCAATTTCTCAATTTTGTATTTGGTTGGTATCCATTTGGGATTTGGTTTCTCGTTTCATTTTGTATTTATAAACAACAAGATATTAACAGAAATGCATTTTTATTATCTCCGTCACTTAGGAAAACACGGGTCGGAGATCCACATGCTTCCTGTACAATATGTATTTAAATAAATGCTTTCATAATCCTAAATTTAAGGATTATTTACATCAGATCTATCCAAATGAACTTGAAATTAAAGAAACAACTGAAACACCTACTTCAGCTTCGTACTTAGATCTTTTATTGTATATTGACGAAGATGGACGTTTGAAATCTAAGCTATATGACAAGCGTGATGATTTTAATTTCCCCATTGTGAACTTTCCCTTTCTTAGCAGCAATATACCTACCTCTCCAGCCTATGGAGTGTACATTTCACAGTTGATTCGTTACTGTCGAGCTTGTAGTTTGTACAGTGATTTTTTGAACAGAGCAAAAACACTGTCCCAAAAGCTGCTTAGTCAGGGATTTGTTCAACCTTTGTTAATTTCATCCCTCAAGAAATTCTATGGCCGTCACCATAGCATCATTGAAAGATATGACGTGTCAGTATCCCAAATGAAAGTGGACATTTTCAGCTAGATTCACGTCTTCCCGGATTTGACTACCGACTTTGACATTTTCCCGGATTGAATCACTCACAGTGTGACGGGTGCTGTTAACAGAGCAGGACATGCTTACCCTTCCGGAGCACCTGATGTCACTCTCAGTTTCACTGGAGTTCACACTGTGAGTGCCTTTGTTCTGAATGTTGTGGTTTCTGGTTCTGTGCTTTGTGTCTGTCTGGCGTCATTGTTTTTGTGTCTAACGTCATTGTTTTCTGTGTTCTCGTTTTTGCCCTGTCTTTGGACTTCGATTTTTGTGAATATCTCCCCTTTGTTCCTTCGGTA
>MJUU01058245.1:71604-91996 GCA_002080025.1 Modiolus philippinarum
AATAACAAACCCTGACAATGCATTTTCATTTTTTATTTTATTTAACAAAGTCACAGTAACATTCTATTTTTTCTGTCTTTACAGTATTGTCAATTTAAGTTTTCTCTCTTCAGTGCTGGTTCTTCCGTCAATAGTATGTCCACCCTCTTTACATCCGGGTCTGCAGGCATTTTTATGTTCATCCTTTTCAGTTCGGGTTCTGTGTCTTCAAACACTGATATAATCTTCTTCAGTTCTGTCCATTCATATGGTGTAAGGGTCACACCTGACTTTGTAGGAAACAATGTCAATTCTCCATTGGGAACGAAATACTTTCTCACACAAATCGTTAACTGAGGTGCTTTGATGATGACGTATATAACTTCTCCCAAATGGTATGACCAGTCCACAGGTTCTCTATTTTTCACTCTTTGAATCAAGTCGTCCACAAGTTCTGTAGCGTCACATAAGATTCTCCACTGGGGTAAAGATAAGCTGATACCCGATTTGGTAGGAACATCGTCTCTTTCCCAAAACCTCAGGTCCACTCTCTTTGTTCCATTCCATTCTGTCAACTCTGCATATCGTCCTCCACCTAATGGCATCTTCAATGGAATTTGAGTGCCAGCATCCTTTTAAGTTGGTTGTCTCATCTTAGTCGTTGTGGTTATCTTAGCTTTCGTCATAGCTTTCTCGACGAAATCGGCCTTTCTCTGCCCGGCATGACTCCTCTGGTCTGCCTTTTATAGTTAACTTACGTTGTTTCGATGGCTCTGATTGGTCGGTTACTTTTGGTAAGAAGGGATTTGATTGGTTGATTTTCCTGCATTCTGATTGGTCAATCCATGGCATATGGAGGCTTCTGATTGGTCTACATTCTGTACACCTTCAATCCACTTTTCCTAATTCTTCTATCAATTGATGATGAGCCGCCCAGATCTCTGTTGCTTTATTTTTGTATTCAGCACAGTAGGTTTGAGTGAACACATATAATACATATATCCGTCCAGAATTGATAACCCCATCTTCAAACATGGTATGCACGATCCGCTTGTAGACCTCCAGACTGTCCATGACGAATTAAATGAGACATCTATGTGCACTTCCTTTTATAACTATTTTGAAATTTTTATCTGACTTCTTATACCATGGATAACTTTAACCTAACACTATCCATATTTAACCCTATCTCTATCTATAATTAACTATAACCCTTACCCAATCTAATTCTTACCCTTACCGTATTCTAAACCTAAATGTAACCTACCCGTAATATAACCTTGATTCTATTTATAATCTAACTCTAACCCTAACCTTAGCATAATTTATCTCTAACCCTATCTATCATTTAACTTTAACCCTAACCTTTACCATAATCTAAACCTAGCTCTAATTCTTACCATAATATAACCCTCTAACCCTTACCATAATCTAAACTTAGTTCTTATTCTTACCATGATATAACTCTAATCCTATCTATAAGCTAACCCTAACCCCAACACTAACCATAATATAGCCCTAATCCTATCTTTAATTTAACTCTAACCCTCACCCTACCCACTCTAACCCCAACTCTTTCTATAATATAGTCATAAACCTGACCGTATCTATAATCTAACCCCAACCCTTACCATACTCTTATCTTAACCCCAACCCTTACCGAAATCTAAACCTAACTCTAACCCTATCTATAATTTAACCCTAACCCTTGCCATAGTCTACCTTTACCTATCTGTTATCTTACCCTAACCATAATTTAACCCTTACCTTATCTTTCATTCAAGTATTATCCTTACTAACCCTAACTGTAACCCTTACCCTAGCACTAGCCCTAACTCTAACCATAATTTAACACTCACCCTAGTCATGGTAGTAATAAGCAGTCTTCTGTTTGTAGCATTAGATAAATTCGTTATTTGTTTCAGCACCATGTATTTCTCTTATGCTACAGACAAAAGACTGCTTATTACTACCGTGATTAGGGTTAGTGTTAAATTATGGTTAGAGTTAGGGCTAGTGCTAGGGTAAGGGTTACAGTTAGGGTTAGTAAGGATAATACTTGAATGAAAGATAAGGTTAGGGTTAAATTATGGTTAGGGTAAGATAACAGATAGGTAAAGGTAGAGTATGGCAAGGGTTAGGGTTAAATTATAGATAGGGTTAGAGTTAGCTTTAGATTTCGGTAAGGGTTAGGGTTAAGATAAGAGTATGGTAATGGTTAGAGTTAGATTATAGATACGGTCAGGTTTATGACTATATTATATAAAGAGTTGGGGTTAGAGTGGGTAAGGGTGAGGGTTAGAGTTAAATTAAAGATAGGATTAGGGCTTTATTATGGTTAGTGTTGGGGTTAGGGTTAGCTTATAGATAGGATTAGAGTTATATCATGGTAAGAATTAGAGCTAAGTTTAGATTATGTTAGGGTTAGGGTTATATTATGGTATGAATTAGAGCTAGGTTTAGATTATGGGAAAGGTTAGGGTTAAAGTTAAATGATAGATAGGGTTAGAGCTAAATTATGCTAAGGTTAGGGTTAGAGTTAGATTATAGATAGAATCAAGGTTTTATTACGGGCAAGCTACACTTAGGTTTAGAATACGGTAAGGGTAAGAGTTAGATTGGGTAAGGTTTATAGTTAATTATAGATAGAGATAGGGTTAAATATGGATAGTGTTAGGTTAGAGTTATCCATGGTATAAGAAGTCAGATAAAAATTTCAAAATAGTTATAAAAGGAAGTGCACATAGATGTCTCATTTAATTCGTCATGGACAGTCTGGAGGTCTACAAGCGGATCGTGCATACCATGTTTGAAGATGGGGTTATCAATTCTGGACGGATATATGTATTATATGTGTTCACTCAAACCTATTGTGCTGAATACAAAAATAAAGCAACAGAGATCTGGGCGGCTCATCATCAATTAATAGAAGAATTAGGAAAAGTGAATTGAAGGTGTACAGAATGTGGACCAATCAGAAGCCTCCATTTGCCATGGATTGACCAATCAGAATGCAGAAAAATCAACCAATCAAATCCATACTTACCAAAAGTAACCGACCAATCAGAAAAATCGAAACAACGTAAGTTAACTATAAAAAGCAGAGCAGAGGAAGCTTCGCATTAGTCATGCCGGGCAAGAGAAAGGCCGATATCGTCGAGAAAGCTATGAAGAAAGCTAAGATAACCACATCGACTAAGATGAGACAACCAACTAAAAAGGATGCTGGCACTCAAACTCCATTGAAGATACCATTAGGTGAAGGACGATATGCAGAGTTGACAGAATGGAATGGAACAGAGAGAGTCGACCTGAGGTTTTGGGAAAGAGACGATGTTCCTACCAAATCGGGTATCAGCTTATCTTTACCCCAGTGGAGAATCTTATGTGACGCTACAGAACTTGTGGACGACTTGATTCAAAGAGTGAAAAATATAGAACCTGTGGACTGGTCATACCATTTGGGAGAGGATATCTACGTCATCATCAAAGCACCTCAGTTAACGATTTGTGTGAGAAAGTATTTCGTTCCCAATGGAGAATTGACATTGTTTCCTACAAAGTCAGGTGTGACCCTTACACCATATGAATGGACAGAACTGAAGAAGATTATATCAGTGTTTGAAGACACAGAACCCGAACTGAAAAGGATGAACATAAAAATGCCTGCAGACCCGGATGTAAAGAGGATGGACATACTAGTGACGGAAGAACCAGCACTGAAGAGAGAAAACTTAAATTGACAATAATGTAAAGACAGAAAAATTAGAATGTTACTGTGACTTTGTTTAAATAAAATAAAAAATGAAAATGCATTGTCAGGGTTTGTTATTATTATGCCCCAAAAGGATAAAGTGATAAACCACCGATCACCATTTCCAATCCCAATCACAACCCATTACTACCAAAATCATCCCCTTTTTCTCCAACACCATCACCACCACCACCACCATAGACTATGATCCCACATCACCACCACCACCACCACCACCATCGCCGCCGCCGCCGCCATAGACTATTATTCCACCATCGCCGCCGCCGCCGCCACCACCCAGATATTTTAAATTCAACACCACCACCACCACCGCCGCCGCCCGCCACTACAATAGCCTATTAATTCACCAGCAGCAGCAGCAAAAACCTGTGAAAAATGCCGATAAAGACAACAAAAGTGCAATAAATTCATCGAAAATACGATCTGAAACATGAACTATGAATACAATTACACGGAATGATGAAAACAAATGTAAACTTAGAGAAAAAAAATGCGAACTGAAACAGGAAATTCGAACACAATTACAACAAAAAGTGGATTGAAGCTGTAAATTATGTTGACCAATCAAATTGCAGGAAATTCAACCAATCAGAAGCCTCCATTTGCCATGGATTGACCAATCAGAATAAAGAAAAATCAACCAATCAGAAGCTTTCTTCCAGAATGAATTGACCAATCATAGCCATCGAAACAAATGACTTTGACTATATAAAGCCGCGATCCTGCTGACCAATTCAAAGCAAAGATAACCAAAGTAAATGGTAAGCACGTTAGTTACCAATCACTAATTCATATTCATAGCTAATTATAATATTCATAACTTAATATAACTAAATAATATGTTTACAGATGTATAACAGTGAACATCATCGTCGTGACAACCAACACCAATTTAGTTGTGGAATATGTGAGAAGACATTTTCTAGAAAAATCAATCGTAACCGACATATGAGAATCCACAACCAAAACCCTTTACCCATATGTCATCAACAAGATAATCACAAAGTTAAACCAGAACACCAGCCAACAGACTGTAACAATGGGGAGTATATAATCAAGCTGAAAATTAAACAGGTGGTACCACATGACATAGAATTAACGTGTTATACACAAACAGTTAAAAACGTTCAGGACTTCTTACTTGATCTACGCAACATAATAGACTCCATTCTAGGGGAGGTGATAGTTGAGATGGAACAGCACGATATAGTACAGACCACAATTCAGTGCCCAGGACTGGACTTACCTATTCAATTACCTAATATGCAGGTGGGCCAACTATGCCCGGGAGAATTGGTATGGAAAATCGAATACGTACTACAGTGTGAACATTTAAAATGAAAGCATTAATTTAAATACATATTGTACAGGAAGCATGTGGATCTCCGACCCGTGTTTGCCTAAGTGACGGAGATAATAAAAAAATGCATTTCTGTTAATATCTTGTTGTTTATAAATACAAAATGAAACGAGAAACCAAACCCCAAATGGATACCAACCAAATACAAAATTGAGAAAATGAAAGTTCAGAATGGAAAGTAATCTAGACACTAAAATTCGTGAACAAAGTATCACATGAAAAAAGAACGAAAAAAATGTGTATATGACAAAACATATCAAGCGAAAACTTGTAATTAGGTTCAAATAACTCTGGTTAATACAAACAGCACTAAAATCATATCACGACAAATACAACATAACTTGTCTAACAACACTGTAACATGAAGGTTGAGGTAAGGGCTATGGTACAAGGACAAAATTAAATAAAATAGTTTTTTTTTAACTAGCAACAAACTAAGGTTAAGCCAATGCTACTAAGATTATAGAAATACTTTTATGGAAACAGTACTTTGGGGTACAGTTCCGACAGGTTATAGTTACTCTAGGTTACAGATAAGCTAATAAAAGGAAATGAAAATGTATCATACCGATAGTAATCATTTTTTAAACAAAAAGTGGATTGAAGCTGTACATAATGTGGACCAATCAAATTACAGGGATTTCAACCAATCAAAAGCCCCTATTTACATTGGATTTACCAATCAGAATACAGGAAAATCAACCAATCAGAAGCAGTCTTACAAAATGGACCAACCAATCACAACCATCGAGACTATATAAAGGTGCAATCAACCGGCTTTCTCAGTCGCTAGACTGACAAAATAAAATGGATAAAATTCATATGCAATTATTGTTTGCATCCCGTCCCGCTGAGGTCTACGCCATCTTGGTGAAGGCTAAAAATCTCCACAAGCATTATGAAGGCCTCGAGAAATGGAAACAAAGACTAGCTGATTCATTTTACTCTGCCAACTGTAAATAAAATGGATAATTCATTATTGAAACAAATCACCTCCGAAAATGAATGAAAGAACATACAACTAAAAATTTTGTCAGTTGATTCCCAACTCTCGAACGTATCGGACAAAATGTCGTGCATCTACGTCGTTACTCCTACTGGAATGAAGAAATATGTGAAAGAAAAAGAAGAGTCGAAACCTGGATATCGGCAGAAAATCCGGCCAGATTTACCTTTTATCAACACTGACACCATGCATTTAAAACCCAAGAAAAAGAAGTGCTCCAAATGTCAAGAAATAAAGAAACGCTCTGAATTCGACAGTAAGAGGTGGATTTGTAAAATGTGTACCGATTTTTATACCAAATGGGCCAAACTGAACAAACAGGTGAAAAAGGACCGCAAAAAATTACAAGAAGACTATACTGCCAAGAAAGTCAGCACCACAACGAATGAGACAAAGCCCCAATGAGCATCAACAAAACAAAGAAGATAAAAAAAAATAAAAAAGGAACAGAAAAGATAAAAGAAAAGAATAAAAGATGAAGAAAAAAGAAGGAAAAGGGGTAATGCAGCCTATAACTATACGGTTATAGCCAGTCACAAGCCTGGAGAAATGCAGAGTGACCTAAGTAAGCTCTCACATATAATGACAATACAATAGATCTAGCAAAATATATCATTAAAAAAAATTCAGGTAAAAGGTTAAAAAACTGGTTAAACAACATCAATAAAATAGTTTAGGTCTGTTGTATGTGTTTCGGAATCTTAATTATTAGAAAAAAATAATATTCAAAAATAAATTTAAAAAAATGAACACAACTCTAATAGTTCGAAAAAATAACAGAATAACATTCAAATAAAAATACTGTGGATGTACTTTTATTCGTGGACATCAATTTTCGTGGTTTTCATAAAAATCACTATTTCGTGGGTACATAATTTCGTGGTTTCGAATTATATGCATTAAAAGTCTACGAAAAAATGCATTTCGTTGGGAATTTGATTTCGTGGTTTTACGGAACCACGAAATCCACGAAAATTGGATCCCCACGAACAATCATACTTTCACAGTAATAAATGAATAAAAAAATGTCATGGGTTAGAGATTCGATAAAATAAAGATGATCATGAAATATTGTGAAAAAGGGAAAATAGAAAGGCAATAGCAGATTTTACTAGAGAAAGAAGGGACAAAACTCTAAGAATTGATTGAAAAGGGAGATAATCAATAAATTTAATAGGGAACAAAATAGCAATAGCAGACGACAGTATAGAAATTGGGCAGGAGAGGGGAAATCACTCTAAGAATTGAATGAAAAGGGAGATAATTATGTAATATAAGAGGAAGTGATTATGCAATATAATGGGAAATAATAATACAACGGCAATAGCAGACAAAAGTATAGAAATAAGGCGAGGAAAGGGAAATAACTCTAAGAATTGGATGAAAAGGAAGATAATTATGTAATATAATAGGAATTAATTATGTAATATAATAGGAAATAATAATACAACGGCAATAGCAGATTTTACTAGAGAAAGAAGGGACAAAACTCTAAGAATTGCTTGAAAAGGGAGATAATCAATAAATATAATAGAGAACAAAATAGCAATAGCAGACGACAGTATAGAAATTGGGCAGGAGAGGGGAAATCACTCTAAGAATTGAATGAAAAGGGGAGATAATTATGTAATATAATATGAATTAATTATGTAATATAATCGGAAATAATAAAACAACGGCAATAGCAGACGAAAGTATAGAAATAAGGCGGGAAAAGGGAAATACCTCTAAGAATCGGATGAAAAAGGGACATAATTATAAAATAAGGTAGAACATAAGAAAATCACACATGAAAAGGGTTAGATAAGAGGAAATTAAGTCAAACATTGAATTACAATACAAAGAACAATACTGAAAATGGGTTGAAAAGGTATAACAACATTAAAAAGGGTAGGATTTTAGTCTAAACATTGGATTGAAATACAAAGAACAACATTGAAAAGGGGTTGAAAAGTTATACCAACAATAAAAAGGGTGGTACAAGGAAAAAATGACAGAAAAGGGAAGAAAATACAAAGAATACCATTGAGAAAGAGGTATAATACAATTACAACACAAGAAAAAATCAGAAAATTCCGACTTCCGGTCTTAAACTGCGGAAAAACCCACTTCCGGTCGCGCATGCGTCATGTAATAAGGTCATACGAGACCCCTGCGGGGACTTGCCCTCTTCCAACATGTCATTTCCGGTTAACATGGCTACCTACAGTAGTTACACACCTACTTCCGGTCTACAACAGGGGCTACGCCCACTTCCGGTCGCGCATGTACACTGTAATAAGTCAAACGACACCCCTGCGGGGTCACGTATTGTTCAAACACGTCATTTCCGGTTAACATGGCTACTTACATTAGATACACACCCACTTCCGGTGTACATATGGGGCTACGCCCACTTCCGGTCGCGCATGCGCAGTAAAAACACTTCGTGTTCTGGTCACGTGACTGCCGTTTCCGGTCAGGTGACTTCCGGTCTACGTCACTTCCGGTGACGTCACTTCCGGCTCCACCACACTCCACCACCTCAAATGTGACGTGAACTGTACTCATATACTACTTGTCATCCTTTGCCCGACAAAAGCACTAGTGGCTTAAGCTAGTGGACAACTACAACATATAGACAAACACAGGGCACTCATCAAATCGAATGTAAGAAAACTTGGCGTTATAAAATAGTGAGAAGTGGGCACTTAAAACAAGTGGTCTGGATTACATTTCGAAAATTACAAAAATAATTGCCAAAATTTGAAAGTATCAATAGTATATCCATATGAGAAATTTTCTCACGCACAACTACATCATAACTGAAAAATATAGAGAGCATACATATGTCCATTACGCAACGGTTTCATTCACTCCTCGTAAATGTTACGAAGTAGACAAAATCGTTGCGAGGTGGACCGTTACAAAGTGGACATTTTCTTACATTTTTTTCAATTTTTATCAGAAAATTTGTATAAAAATTTTATCTGCGTGATACAATACTGAAGGTACAAGATGAGTAATAAGGATACTTATGGTGGCTTTGAGTTGTTATTACTCCCTTTTGGGTCGTTGTCTCTTTGACACATTACCCGTTTCCCTTCTTTTTTCTATTGAATAATAGTTCCTATTGCAGGGGTTTTTTTTCGATTGAATTTGTCAACTGCATGAATATTGCATATTTTTCATAATTTTCTGTCACAAACGTTAAAAGTATGCTTGTGGTGCTTTACTAGTGATTTTATTGATGAATCTTATTTTTATCTAGTACTTTATTCTGTGTAATTCCAAATACAACAAAAATATCGTTACAAAAACATTTTTTCATTTTTTAAAGGGGAAATTTAAACGTTGTGAAGTGAACACTTTGGTGTAACCTGCATATTTTTGATGTCCTTTCTACACACTTTCGTTTGTGTTTGAGATTGCATATTCTTAATTTAGTGTCTACTGATATTAAAGTATTAAAAGCTACTATCTAATTGCTGGGTCGAAGAAGTTTATTATATCCCCCCCTTTGAAAAGTGGTGGGTATATAGTGATGGGGTTGTCCGTCCGTCCGTCCGTCCTTCCGTCCGTCCGTCCTTCCGTCCGTCAGTCTTTCCGTCTGTCCGTCCGTCCGTCCGTTACACCTGAGGGTCTTATCCGCTATTCCTCCCGAAGCACTGAATAGATTTTCATGAAACTTTAACACAGTCTTTATGACATAATGTAGATGTGCACCTCCTATTTCAGAATTTGATTTGATTTATTTTTTGGGGTTTTCAATAGCAAAACATGGACTTAGCCATTACATTACAAGGGGGTACCCATCTCTTATCCGCTACTCCTCCTTAACCACTAAATATATTTTCATGAAACTTTAGCACAGTGTTCATGACATAATGTAGATGTGCACCTCCTATTTCAGAATTTGATTTGATTGATTCTATATCTGGAATCAAATGGGGTTGTGTGGGTATTTATTAGTGAGCTTTGCTCACAGTTTTTCTAGTTTTTGTATTTTTCAGTAGGCAAAAGTGGATTTTTTTAAATGACCTAAATACATTCAAGGGAGACAAGATTGCTGCAAAAGAAATTTAAAAACCCACATGTTACAAAATGTTGAAGTAATTAGCTTCCAGTATTGTATTGATCAAAACAAGTTTTCTAAACATTCAATAAAATTAACAAAATTAATGGAGGAAGGATTAATACAAGAGTCTTACATAAATTCCTGAAATCAACACTTGTATCAGAAGAGTTTTTCGAAAATTTCAGTGGTCTTGTACGGTTTGCCTACCAACCAAAATATCCGCTTTCTAATACATCCCATCGTACACCACTTTTAACAAACTAGAGGCTCAGGTACTGAGCTAAGCTTTAGTTTGGCAGAGAAGATCATCCAAATGTGATTTTCCCTTAGAGTCCAATGTTAAAATATGTTCCATGCTGGCAGGCATGTTTTTTTCTGTCGGATAGGAAAAGATGAGCAATATTTGTAAAAGACCTTCCATACATCATTCCTGTAACGTTTGGTAGAATTAGTTTAAGAAGAGAAGATAAAAATATGAATTTTCACATAGGGTGAAATGTTAAACCTTAGTTCCGCCCTTGCAGCCATGTTTTTTGTCGGATTAAAGGAAATTAGCAATGCTTGTAAACGATCTTCCATACACCATTTCTGTAAAGTTTGGTTGAATTTGTTTCATTGGTTTTAAAAGCGAAGATGAAAATGGGATTTTTCCAATAGGGTCCAATGTTAAAACTCTGTTCCGTGCTAGCGGCCATGATCTTTATCGGATCGAAACCAAATGAGTTATCTTTGTAACGGGCCTTCCATACATCATTCCTGGAGAGTTTGGTTGAATTTATTGGGTCTGTGTTGTTCATCTGTATGTGTGTCTTCATTTTTCTTTTTTGTCCCGTACTTAAGTGGTGTCCTTGTTACTTAGTGTGTCCGATGTTGCCATTGTCCATGGATTGTTAGTTCTTTTGATTGACGGGGGGTTCTCACTTACTTGATTTAGTGATTCCAGAGGAGTGGATGAAAATGTAAAAAAAATAAGCGACAGACAACGGACCCCAATTGATGACAATAACACAATAAACACTTGGGTCATGTGAGCTAAGAAATTTACGGCAGGTATTTTATTTAAGGGAGTACGAGTGTCAGAAATTTTGTAATTAGAATTAAAATTCTGACCTTTTGTTTTAAAGAGCACTACTAATGGAACAAGTTGAGCAAAAAATTTCGAAAATCCATGTAGGAATTTTTGAGATATAAGACAACAAAATTTTGACGAGAAAATAGATCTCTAGAGTTTTCCTTCAATTTGCATAAGATGTTTATGGGCCTTTAAATATATGAAATTATAATTGAAGTTCATTAAATTTTATACACAGTCTATTTTATGTATTTTTAAGTGACTTATGACCATGAAAATGTGATCCATGTGAAAATATTTTAGCACTGTTTGAATGGAAAAAACCCAGGATATAGAAAACTTCTGAAATCTGAGGCTCGTACTCCCTTAAATCTCTTTTAGGAATAAAACTATAATACGTGGCTTCCTTTTTTAAAATAGTAAAACATATGTAGCAGAATACTTTTTCCAAAATTTCAGTTTTCTTGTTAGGTTTCCATGCCAACTTTAAGCTCCTCTATGCAATACAACTCATTTAGGACCACCATTAAAAACAAGTTGGGCAGGGGTTTCCCATATAATTTTGGTAATGCATATTGCTGAAATCGAACATTCCGAGTCCCCCATACAAAAAAATACGTGTCCCCTTATAATCTAATTAGTAATACTGCTGAAATTGTAAAAAAATGTAGCAGAATATTTTCTCTAAAATCTTAAATCTCGGATTTTGTTTGCAAGGCAACAGAAAGCTCGACTATCAATTGCAACCCATTTCAGGCCATTATTCTAAAAAAAAATGGACAGGAGTAGTATATGAAATGAGCTTATCTAACGCAAGCTCATTTCATAAACTACTACAAATTTTGACCCCTAAAAAAACCTCGAAAGACTTAAAAATGACATAAGTTTTGTCAAAAAACACAAAAACAGCACAAAAAACCCTATATTTTTTTGACCCTCAAAAAAATTTTTTGAGAGCCGGGAGTACACCGAAGAAGAAATTCTAGTGCGGGTCTAACACAGTATAAAAAAAAAATCTAAAATTTAGTCATCTGTAATTCTTGTTCATAAAAAGAACCTATTATTTCTTCACCTTTTAAATCTTTTATTTTATAAGTAACAGGTTTTGTATTCAAAACTTTTTCAATTAAAAATATTTCTCTTCTCCAACGAGTTGTATAACCTTTTTCAAATTGACTTTTCTTTTTTTTTTTCTTACTCTATCTCCTACTTTAAATTTAGGTTTTCTAATTTTCTCTTCTTTTTCTGGATATAAATTTTTATACACTCTTGATTGATTTTTATTAGATTTACTTGCTTCAACTGGTGTCATTTTTATTGAAGAATGAATTGTATTATTATAATTTTTAACTAATCTATCCAACACATCATAAAACTTAAATGATTGATTTGCAGTAAAATATCTATACATATGTTGTTTCATTGTTCCTATCCACCTTTCCACTACACTGCTTTTTTCTTCATTCTCAGTTGAATATAACTTTATGTTATTTTCTTTAAACAATTCTTTTACTTGTCGATTATAAAATTCCGATCCTTTATCTGACCACACAAAGGAAGGTTTTCTTTCTTTAAATAATATTTTAAATGCTTCACTTACTGTCACACCTGTTTTATTTTTCAACGGAATTAACCAACCATATTTACTTAATACATCTATAACTGCTAATAAATATTTATAATGTTTATTTTGTTTTGAATATTTTTGCATATCTACTAAATCAACTGCCCACGTTTGATCAACATAATGAACATAAACACGCCTTTTAGGAAAAACGTTTACAACTCTGCGATGTAATTCATCTGCTAATTTATTTGTTAAATTTGTAAACACCATTTTAAATAAATAAAAATTTTTTTTTAAAAAAATGACAGAAGGAAAAATTTGTATAAAATGTAATGAATATAAAACATATAATAATTATTATAAAGATTCTAAAGCATATGATGGATTAAAAGCAAAATGTAAAGAATGTTTATACTTTGTTAAAAGAAATCATCGAGAAAGAAATAAAGAAAAATATAAACAAGCTTATAATGAATTTATAGAAAGAAATCCTAATTATCAAAAGAATTATTATTTAAAAAATAAAATTATTAAAAATCATAATTAAAAATTAATTTTATAAAAATGGTCAGTAAAAAAACCAAATCATTTAAAGATCTTATTACTGAAATCGATATTGATGATATAGAAGAAGATGACATAGATAAATATATAAAATTATTAAAAAATAAGATAGTTATTAATTATTTTCCTGTAAAAATAAAAGTGATAATAACAAGTGAATTTTCAACACCTATGTCATTTGATATAATAGAAAGTCATTATTCTCATCCTATTCAAAATATCCTAACACAAAATAATATATCAAAATTTTATAAAACTTTAATACATAAATTTAAAGCTTGGATAGATGAATTTTAGGAAAGAGGATCTGGTTTTGTTTTCAGAAATATTAAAACAACGGCAGTAGAATACCGAAGGAACAAAGGGGTGATATTCACAAAAATCGAAGTCCAAAGACAGGGCAAAAACGAGAACACAGAAAACAATGACGTTAGACACAAAAACAATGACGCCAGACAGACACAAAGCACAGAACCAGAAACCACAACATTCAGAACAAAGGCACTCACAGTGTGAACTCCAGTGAAACTGAGAGTGACATCAGGTGCTCCGGAAGGGTAAGCATGTCCTGCTCTGTTAACAGCGCCCGTCACACTGTGAGTGATTCAATCCGGGAAAATGTCAAAGTCGGTAGTCAAATCCGGGAAGACGTGAATCTAGCTGAAAATGTCCACTTTAATTTGGGATACTGACACGTCATATCTTTCAATGATGCTAAAGTGTAAAAGTAAAACAATATAAATATGATTATCAGAAAGCTTCATCCTATTTTCCTCTTCAATTTAAATCAAGAAACATTATCAATGTTCAAAATAAAAATGACAACAAATGTTTCTTATGGTCTATATTAGCAAAGTTATATCCTGCTAATAAAGATAAACAAAGAATATCTAAATATAAAGAATATAAAAATAAAATTAACATAAAAGGAATTGAATATCCTGTAGCAATTAAAGATATTTCGAAAGTAGAGAAACAAAATAATTTAAGTATAAATGTATTTGAGTTAAAAAACCAAGCAAAAAAAGAATCTTTAAATCCAGTTAGAACTTCAAACGTAGAAAGTGAAAATGTAGTTGATCTTTTATACATTGGAAATAATGGAAATACTCATTATTGTTTAATTAAAGATTTAGATAGTTGCAAGTATGATAAGAATAATCATAAATTATTTACATGTAGAAATTGTATGAAAGGATATCAAAGAGAAGAAACATTTATAAAACATAAAGAAGAATGTTATAATCACGAATGTTGTAATGTTATAATGCCTGAACCAGGAAAAAATATTCTTAAATTTCAAAATCATCATTTTAAAAATAAACTACCATTTGTTATCTATTCTGATTTTGAATCAGATAATATTCCAATATCTACAACTCAACCAAATCCAGATAAATCATATACAAATCCAATACGAAAACAAAAACCTAATAGTTATGGTATTTATGTTCATTCGGATTATCCAGAAATATTTAAATCACAATACTTTTCCTTATGTTGGTAATGATGCAGCAGAAAAATATGTAGAAAAAGTTATAAAAATATTTAAAAAAATAAGATTTACCTTAATGAGAAGAAAGAGCCAATATTAAATAAGAATGAAGAAGAAAAATTTCAAGAAGCAACTAAATGTTATATTTGTGAAAAAGAATTTGAAGAAAATAATGATAAAATAAGAGAACATAATCATCTTTCAGGTAAATATAGAGGAGCGGCGTGTCAATCTCCCTCACGCAAAGCTCTGTCCTTGGCTAATTTTGGCTTTTCATTTAGATCATATTGGGTATTTGTTCTCTATCAGTTGTTTTGAAATATTTGATTTTATGGTCTTCCAAACGTTTAGATTTTATCTGCACTGAAGAGACATAAGTTGTCGAAATGCGCATATGCAGAAAATAAATTCACAGCAACTTCGGTATTTAGTTATCGTGTAATACAAAAGAAGGTAAAGCAACGAAATTAATACCTGTATTTTTTCATAACGGATCAAATTACGACTTCCATTTTATTATTGAAGAACTTATGAAATACGAAAACGATTATGATAAAGTGAAACTTCTCTCAAAAAATTCAGAAGAATATATTTCTATAGAATACGGTTCATATTATAAAAAATTAAGATCCCTAGATTCATATAGATTTATGTTAAAAAGCTTATCAGATATTGCTAAATCAATGAATGAATTTCCTATTTTAGAAAAAGAGTTTGATGGAAATATTTCTTTACTAAAACAAAAAGGATTTTATCCATATGAATATATTGATTCTATAAAAAAATTTGAAGACAAAAAACTTCCAGATATTAAAGAATTTTATTCAACATTAAACCAAAAAACAATTACAAAAGAAGAGTATGAGCATGCACAGAAAGTCTGGGAATATTATAATTGTAAAAATTTAGAAGATTATCATAATTTATATCTTAAAACAGATGTTCTTATCTTAGCCGATGCTTTTGAAAAATTTTGAAAATTCTTTATAGAATATCATGAAATAGACCCTTGTTATTGTTATTCTGCTCCCGGTTTAACATGGCAATGCGGTTTAAAATATACAAAAATAAAACTAGAATTATTGACTGATTATGATATGTTATTAATGTTTGAAAAGGGTATAAGAGGAGGATTTTCTGGTGTTCTAGGACCAAGACATGTGAAAGCATTTAATAAATATACTACTAACTATGATAGTGGAAATAGAATAATAGATAAAAATGAAATGAAAGAATGTTTAGAAATATTAAAAAATGGAGGAAACTTAAACGATTTCTTATTAGAAAAATATTTACTATATCTTGATGCGAATAATTTATATGGTTGGGCAATGTCACAGAAATTACCAACAAAAGATTTTAAATGGGAAAAGGATCCTGCTTATTATAGAAATATTCCAAAAGGAAGAGGATGTTTAATTGAATGTGACTTAGAGTACACAAAGGAATGTAAAAAGAAAACATTTAAATATCCTTTAGCACCGGAAAAAATGAAAATAGATAAAGAAGATTTATCTCCTTACCAATTAAAATTATTAAAAGATAAAGCATTAGGTAAAGAAGAAAAACTATTTTTAACACTATATAATAAAAAGAAATATATTATTCATCATAGTATTCTAATTGAATATATTAAACTTGGTTTAAAAGTAACAAAAGTATATAGAACTATTTCTTTTAAAGAATCAAATTGGTTAGCAAAGTATATTAATTTTAATACTGAACAAAGAACTAAATCAAAATCTGATTTTGAAAAAGATCTATGGAAACTTATGAATAATAGTTTCTACGGTAAAACATTGGAAAACATCAGAGGAAGAAGTGAGATTAAATTACTTACTGATAAGAAAAAAGTAAAAAAATATATACATAAACCAAATTTTAAAGACTCAATAATATTTAATGATAACTTTGTTGCAATCGAAAATAAAGTTACTTCTGTTAAATTAAATAAACCTATTTATTTAGGACAGGCTATATTAGATTATTCGAAACAATTAATGTATAACTTTTATTATACTGTTGTTAATAAATTATGGGAAAAGAATGAATTAGTTGCAAGTGATACCGATTCAATATTCTTAAGTATTAAAACTAAAGATATTTACGAAGATATGAAAAAAATAATAGATGAATTAGATACTTCGAATTATCCTACAGATCACCCTTTATATTCAGAAAAAAATGGAAAGGTAATTGGTAAATTTAAAGATGAACTGAAGTCGAAAATTATGAATGAAATAGTTTTTTAAGAAGTAAAGCTTATTCTTATACTTTAACAGATTTAAGTGAAGAAAAAAAATAAAAGGAATTGGAAAAACTACGATAAAGAAAGATATTAAATTTGATGATTATAAAGATTGTCTATTTAATAATAACCCTAAAATGAATAAAATGTATACATTAAACTCTAATAAACATGAAATGTATGTTAATGAAATAAATAAAATGAGAATGACTCCATTTGATGATAAGAGATATATCTTAGATAATGGAATAGATACACAACCTTATGGTTTTAATTTATTTTAATTTCAAAGCAACAAAACCAGTTAATGCCATACTACCAACAAAAAATATAATTTCTCTTTTTTTCTGATCTTCTGATGGAGTATAAAAATCACTTAATTCTGGTTTAAGATCTAAATTTGAAGGTATATTTAATTGTTTACCCGTAACATTATAATATTCTCTCATTGCCTGGTCAACATCGTCAAAAGTTTGAACAGCATGATTTTCTTTTTTTAATTGTTTATTAATATAATCTAATCTTTGAATTCGTCTTTTATTCCATTCTTCTGTTGCTTTTTCTAATTTTTCTATTGCTTTATCATGTCTTATTTTCTCTTCATTTGCATCACTACCCATGTGTGAAAATAAATAATTACTACCAGAAAATGCCAAAGCGTTTTTTATTGCCCCACCAAGTATCATTATTAAAGCACTTGCCATTTTTAAGAAAATAAAATAAAATAATTTTTTTTTGTTTATTATTTCATAATATCAGCAGGTATAATGCCTTGCTTAATCAACATGTCTTTTGTTGCCATTGCAAGCAGTATATCAATGGATAACATAAAAATATCATTCATGTTAAAATCTACTTTTGGTGCTGACCTTCTAAATACTTTTTTTACCTATTTCTGCATACCCAACTGTTAACAATGTTTCCACTCCAGCATGATATAACATATTTGCTATTTGTTTTCCGTCTTTTGGTGTTGCCATTTTTATATATTAAATTTTTAATTTTTTTTTATTTGTTCTTATTTTTGAATTCTTATTTTTTTTTAATTCTTCCGTTTCTTTTTTAAATTTATCATGTTTTATTTTTTCTTCTTCTATTATTTTTCTTATATATAATTCTCCTATCTATTTCTTTTTTTAATTCTTCTTTTATTTTTCTATTATATGATTAACATAACACAAAAAACTAGCTGAAAAAAATTAACGTGTCTATAATTAAAAATAAATCATTTTTTTCTATTTTACCCATTTTTAAAAAATAAAATTAGTTAAATTCAAAAGGATCAATTTCTATTTCTTTTTCTATTTTTTAAAATTTTTTTAATTCTTCCATTTCTTCTTCTCTTTCTTTTTTTAATTTTTCATATAATTCACATACTTAAAAAATAAAAAAAACATTTATAGCTGTTAAAAAGAATGCTGAAAAAATTAACTCGTTTATCATTTCATCAATTTTTTCTATTTTACCCATTTTAAAAAAAATAAAATTAGTTACTTTCAAACGGGTCAATTTCTTTTTGTTTTTCTGTTTTTTTTAAAGGGATTTGCTCGCTTGGTTTTTCTTTACCTAATATGATTTCTCTAATAATTTCTTGTGGTTTATCACTTTGGTTATAAAAAACAATCCCAATCCAACAACTACAATTGATAAACATAATGGTAATATGTTCCAATTTTGTTTGTTTGTTGGGCATATATGATGAGACGAATCTGTAGTTTCGTCATCTTTTGTAGGGCCGCTACGCTCACCAGCTTGTTTTAATTCTATGTTTTCTTTTTTTAATTTTTCTGCTTCTTTTCTTTTTAATTCATTTTTTAGCTTTCTTGCTTCTACACCTTTCTTACCAGCGGCTACTCGTTTTGGATTTTTTTGTTGAAGTTTTTTAGAAGGGGACCGTTCGCTTTGCTCGCTAGATTCTTTTATTTCTTCTTTTATTTCTTCTTGTTCAGAATTTTCACTCGTCATTTTTTATGTCATTATTTTCGTCTTTTTTTTTTGGAAATCAATATGTCTTGCTGTTGTTAAATTGCAGTAAAAGGAGCAAGATACATCCCATATCTATAGTACAGTTCACAACATACATTAGTTAAAGCGTGATTGATAAAAGGATCTTCCCCTAAGTTTTGCATTAAATTTGGTGGATTTACAACGTTGAAATATTTTGATACACCCATAACATATAAATTAATAAAAGAGTTTCCTAATGTCTTGGTCATACTGGCCCCTAATCTTGCTTTATATTTACAATATAATTTATGTATTTGTTCTGGTGTCATTGTATCAATTTCTGACAATTGTAATTCTTTACCCAGATATTGCTTACTACCCCCACCAGCAACAACGGCTGATAATCTTTCATGTTTTTTTCTTGTTTGTCATTATCACATCCGTTCGAATCAAAATCTATGTTTTCAATATTATGTTCATTTGATAATTCTTCAGCGTTCATTTTATATAATTTATTTTTGAATTTAAAAAAATTAAATACAACATATCCAACTAATGATGATACTGCAGTGTTTGTTATAATTGTAAGTATTTCTAATAGCATTGCTTTTTTATTGCTATTTTTTGTTATATAACTTAAGCATTTCTTAAGCATTACTTAAGCATTACTTAAGCATTAGTTTTTTTTCTATTTTGGAAATACTAAATCATACGCATGATATTTATTTTTTTTTATTATTTTTACATGTTTTCAACCCGAGTGGTCTTACATAAAAAGGAGTATCTTTGTTTTCTATCTTTTCAGCAAGATGAGAAGGACACCAAACTTCACCATTATTTTCGACAAATAAAATTACGTTCTTACCAAAACATGTATTAACATATTTATAATCAGTGATTTTGTAAATTTTATCAATTTCTAAGTCGGTCCATTTTTGTGTATTGTGATCTTTTTGTTTTTTAACAATCTATCAAATTCTTCTCTCTTCATTTTTAAAGAAATAAAATTTAATAAAATCTTCGCTCGCTTAATCAATTACCCAATAATCAGTAGGTTGATCTGTCTTTAATATTAATTTACAATGTTTATTTTTTTTCAGTTCTTCCTTTATTATTTTTCTTTCTTCTAAAGTAGGAATAACATCATTTTCTCTTAAACATTTATCAAAACTGTCTCTATCTTTTGTGTAGAACATACATAACCATTTTGTTTGTTCTCTTAAATCTTTTAGCACAGAATTATATCTCTGTGAAATTACCCATACTGATTGTTCAGCGTGTCTCCCTGAAAATGCAAGTTCAGAAAGCATATCCCTTTTTTT